>JANAVB010040019.1:10120290-10307790 GCA_029216955.1 Iris pallida
CACCAAAAAGAGAAGAAACTGCATATAAACTAATATAATAACCAAGAGTCATAATAACATAGAAACTGATGAAAGTACTGCCAAAGTCTCAAAAGCACAACTCATAAGAAGTCTACTACAAATCAAGTACATAAAAGTAACTAAAGCAAAATGCATAAACATAATCTAAGACCCTCAGTAGCAGCATCACAAGTAGTGCATATCCATCATCGAGCATGAGAGGGCCCGACGTCGTCCGAAGCATCAGTAAAGGAGCGACGTGGGTCCACAAAAGCCGCATCCGGATCCATGTAGCGACGAACCCAAGGGTCATCGATACGGAATCCTTCACGACCTGGGTCTCGCTCCATAGGAATGGGCATGGAAGGATGACGAGACATGGAATACCGAATATCATGCAGCGAGTTGCTGATAGCACTCATCTACAAGGTAGTCCGATAATCCAGCTGAGTCCATCGATCGTCCTCCAAAGTGAAGCGATCTCGGAGAATGGCCTGATGAGACTCAAGAGTGGCAGAAGGAGAAGGAGGATCCTGTCTGAGAGGAGGGGCATCTGGCTCATCATCAGAATGCTCAGACACTACTGGTGAGCCAATAGCCGCCTGAAGCCTCCTTACCTTGGAGAGAAAGGCAGGGGCAGGTAAGAATGGACACTCATCAAAGGGTACCTGGAACGCACGAAAGATCATAGGAAGGTATAATGCATAAACCAAAGATCTTGGTTTCTTCCTACAGTGGATCATCCAATCCATCATTGTGTGTGGAAGGTTAAAAGGAACATGGAAGTGGAGATGGTACAATGCTGAAATCTCAAAATAAGTGACTTCATCGGTAGAACCCACTTTGGGTAGAATGGTGTTAAAAATGATCCGATGAAGCTCATAGAAATAAGGATTAAGGAATTTTGCCAAAAGCTTATGAGGACGTGTGTTAGGGCTACACAGGTCATCCTTGAAGCTTTCTAGTAAAATCCCTTCGGGAAAGATAAAGGATCTAGCTTCTACAAGCTTTTCCCAAGAATTAGGCTCTTGAAGTTCAAGATATTCGGCCAATTCAAAATCATCAAAGGAGATATCAATTCCCGCAACTCGTGAATAAATATGAGTGTCATCATGGGTCAAGTTGCAGTAAAACATTTGAATGGCACTACGATAGATGACCGAATTAGAGGTAAAGAGTTCATCAAGACAAAGGTCATGAAATAGTGCATCATATTGTGAGAATATGGTAAAGTTGATGGGATGTCCCGCAAATACTGGACGTGTCCGAAAATCACTAAACCAATCATTTGAGGCATCTAGTGATACAAAAATTCGATCGTCGTAAGTGTTTGGATCATTGGGACGTGGAGGATTGAACAACGGATGGATTTGTTGTTCAATGGCCGGTGCAACGGGGGATGCAACGGGCGGCTCAACGCGTGGAGGAGCATTCGACGAGGATGCTCCCTCTGTCCGAATTCTCTTTCCGCGGTTGAACAGACGAGGAGCCATAACACGATAGATAATGAAAGAAATTGAGATATAGAAAAGTAAGGAATTATACCTCAAACTAGTGATGAACTATGGAAGAGAATTGAAAAATAAGCCTTCTCCTTGAGTTTGGGGAAGAATGGAGTCCAAAAGAGGAGAAAGTAGGGTTAGGGTTTTGAGAGAATTGTGTTTGAGAAGGTGGAAAGGTGGTAAGAAGGAAGGAGAGGGAAGAGAAACCGAATATAGGGGAAGGGTTTCTCTTGGTTGGGTCAATTAATGACCATTGGATCAACATTTTGATCAACGGCTGGGGATGTTCCCGATTCTGGAACAGTGAGGCCGAATTCGGCCCGAACTCTGATAGGAGCAAAGTTCGGCCCGAATTCCGGAACCTGGTCACAGAATGGGAATCAAGCAGAAACAGAAAAAATATTGGTTAAGTAATAGACAAACCAATATAAGATATGAGTATAAAGATAGGAAAGACCCAATAAACAAAAGAATAACAGAAATTGATTTTGAAGCAGTAATATAAAATTAAAATAATAGTATTTCAGCATGTGATAAATGAAAATGAACCATATAATAAACAAGAAATTATATCATAATTCAATATTTTGAAGCTGCCATGGGTTAGCTACAGGGGCCGGATCCCAGCTAGCGGTAGTCCTGAGGACTAGTGCACCGTGTCGTTTAGGCTTTTACGCCTTGTTGTCAGAAGGACCCTTTCGGCTTGTACCCATAGCAAATTCATCATAATAGAATCAAGATATACTCGATATTTATGCAGGTTTATCTTAATTTACAACAGCTTCATCTAAGATTCCATGTTCATGACAAAGAAAATTGAAGCGCTCTTCGAATAATGGTTTCGTGAAGAAGTCTGCTAACTGATGATCAGTGTCAATAAATTCTAAGTTAATCGTGCCATTTTGCTGATGATCACGCAAAAAGTGGTGACGAATTTCAATGTGTTTCGTGCGTGAGTGACAAATGGGGTTCTTAGTCAAATTTATAGCACTAGTGTTGTCACAAAAGATTAGAATATACATGAAAGATAAATTATAGTCTTCAAGGGTTTGCTTCATCCACAGAATTTGTGCACAACAACGCCCAGCTGCGATGTATTCAGCTTCTGTTGTGGATAGTGCGACAGAATTCTGCTTCTTGCTAAACAAAGAGACTAAAGCTTTTCCTAATAAATGACACGTACCGCTCGTACTTTTGCGGTCGACCTTGCATCCGGCGAAGTCAGCATCAGAGTAACCAATGAGATCAAATGATGTTGACTTGGGATACCATAGGCCCACTGTAACTGTACCCTTAAGGTATCGAAAGATACGCTTAACTGTGGTCATGTGAGATTCCTTAGGATTTGCTTGATATCTAGCACACAGACAAACGCTAAACATAATATCAGGGCGACTTGCAGTAAGATAGAGTAGACTGCCTATCATACCTCGATACTTACGTTGATCTACGGGTTTGCCACTATCATCTGGTTCAAGTTTGGTTGAAGTAGCCATAGGAGTGTTGATTGGTTTGACATTGTCAAGGTCGAATTTCTTTAGCATGTCCTTTGTATACTTCGACTGACAGATGAAGGTTCCATTTGACATTTGTTTGACTTGCAGCCTAAGAAAGTAGTAGAGCTCCCCCATCATGCTCATCTCAAACTCGGTCTGCATATACTTGGCAAAATCTTGACAAAGAGTTTCAACAGTAGAACCAAAAATAATATCATCTACATATATTTGTACTAAAAGAATAGTATCTTTGAAAGATTTTATGAAAAGTGTAGTGTCAATTTTCCCTTTTGAAAAACCTTTCTCAAGCAAGAAATTGCTTAGCCGTTCATACCAAGCTCTAGGAGCTTGTTTGAGGCCATACAGCGCTTTCTTTAGCTTGAACACGTGGTCGGGAAATTTGTGATTTTCAAATCCAGGGGATTGTTTTACATGAACTTCCTCCTTAATAAAATCATTCAAGAAAGCACTTTTAACATCCATTTGAAATAATTTGAAATTTTAAAAATTTGCAAATGCACAAAGCATCCGAATGGATTCTAATCTAGCAACAGGAGCATACGTCTCATCGTAGTCAATACCTTCCTCTTGGTTGTATCCTTGGGCTACTAGACGAGCTTTGTTGCGTGTGACTGAACCATCTTCATTCACTTTGTTTCTAAAAACCCATTTAGTACCAATAATCTAGTGATTAGCCAGTCTAGGAACAAGTTCCCATACTTGGCTTCCCTCGAATTGGTTGAGTTTCTCTTGCATAGCAGAAATCCAAAATTCATCATTGAAAGCTTCTAAAATGTTTTTAGGCTCAATTTGTGAAATAAAGGCAGTGCTAGCAATAGAGTCTCTTAATGATGATCTAGTAGTTACTCCACGTGAAACCTCGCCGATTACCAAATTTTTTGGATGTGATGGCTTGAAAGAGAATTTCTTAGGCAAGCTTTCCAGAGAATTTGTTTCGGTTGTGGTGTTCATTGGAGTAGACGTTGATGGCTCAACATCATCATCAAGAGTAGCTGCTGCACTGTTATCTTCATCAAAAGTCACATTTGTAGACTCTTCCACAATTAATGAGCATTTGTTAAAAACTCTATATCCTTTACTCTTGGCAGCATAGCCAAGGAAAATACCATCGTCAGCTTTGGCATTAAATTTGCCTACGTTGTCTTTGGTGTTAAGGATAAAACATCTACAGCCAAAAACTCTAAAATAAAAAATATTTGGGGTTCTTCCAAACCAAAGCTCATAGGGTGTTTTCTTCGTAATAGGACGAATAAGTACCCTATTTAAAATGTGGCATGTTGTACAGACAGCTTCAGCCCAAAAGTATTTTGGAAGAGAAAACTTGTTCAACATGACTCTAGCCATATCGCCAAGAGTCCTATTCTTCCGCTCCACAACACCATTTTGTTGAGGAGTTCTTGGACAAGAAAACTCATGATCAAAACCATTGGAATCACAAAACTTTTCAAAATCAGAATTTTCGAACTCGCCTCCATGATCACTTCGGATTCAAGTAATCATGTAGCCTTTTTCGTTTTGAACTTTCTTAACAAAAATTTTGAAAACCAAAAAAGCATCACTTTTATAAGTAAGAAAGAAAATCCAAGTAAATTTGAAAAGTCATCAACAATAACAAAGGTATAGAGTTTTCCACCAAGACCGGCTACTCTACTAGGGCCAAATAAATCCATATGGAGTAGTTGCATGGGTCTAGTAGTGCTTACATATTTTATGGAATGAAAAGATGACTTGGTTGCCTTATTCAACTCACATTCGGCACATACGGTGTCCTTTTTGAATGTGATGTCGGACAAGCCTCTAACTTGATTCTTGGTCGATAGCCTGGATATAGTATCCATATTGACATGACCAAGACGCTGGTGCCATAGTAACCGTTCATCTTTATGAGCATATAGGCATCTACCTGCATTGTTAGTATCTATAGACAAATAGAAAATATAAATATTGTCCTCTCTTACCCCTTCAAAAGCAATGTCTCATGTTGACCTATCATAAATAAGGCATTTGTTTTGTCCAAAGTTAATGTCATATCCATGGTCAGCAAGATGACTGATGCTGAGCAGGTTATGCTTTAACTCGGTCACTAGGCAGACATCATTTATTACGGAAGAGGGAGGATAACCAATAATGCCATTACCTGTAATATAACCTTTTAGGTTATTGTTGAAGGATACATATCCTTCTCTCTTCATCGATAGTGATGCGAAAAGATTTGTGTCTCCCGTCATATGCCGCGAGCATCCACTATCGAGAATCCATTTACTCTTAGTTGAGGAGGGAAGGTCCACCTACATCAAGAGTAGATGTGACCTTTGGTACCCAAGTTCTTGAGGGTCCTGAAGAGTTAGTTTTTGGAAACCATGTATATATCTTTCTATCTACTAATCTTCTAATTCTACATTGTGGTAAAATGTGTCCATGTAAACCACAATAAGTACATGTAGCATTCCTATTTACATTAGGAGCATGCTGATGTTGTCTATAAGCAGAATAATGAGGAGAAGTGTGATGATATGTAGATTCAGCATGGTGATGATGACTATGTGGAGTGGCATGGTAATATTGTCTATATGGTATGGCATGATGATATTGTCTATATGGCATGACATGATAATTTCTATATGTAGAGTGATGTTGATTGTGTCTTTGTGCAACATGGTGATGATTATATCTATGTGTAGCATGATGTTTTTGTGACATATGATGATTATTTCTACGTGCATGTGGTTTGTGTCCTTTGTAAAAGTGGGTGTACATGTAAGCATGATTATGAGCAGCATGAGGATGATGTGGTTGACTAGTATGAGTGGTGTCATGCTTTGTGTGTGTCTCATGTGATTGGGTTTGAGGTTGAGCAACCTGTTTTCCCAATTTAGTCTCCAGTTTCTTAGAGACAGCTTGCAATTCAGTAATCTTAGCATTCAAACCATGCAACTTAGTAATAGAAATCTTATGTCTGCTCTTTTCTTCTGCAAGCTCCGTGTTGAGTGTTGTGATTTCTTGTGTTTGTTGCTCAATACGTGCCTCAGCATCGTGTAAGTTTATTTTAAGCTTAGATACCTCATCAGTGACATCCGTGGGTGTAGTGTCTCTAATGTTATCAAGTAATAGAGAAAGTCTTTGTATTTCGACTTCATGACTTTTGATTTTGTCCTTGGCATATTTGTATTTACCAATGACCTTTTTGTGATCACTAAGTAAATCGGTGAAAGCATCGCCAAGTTCATCAAAAGTGAAGTCGTCAAGAGTTTTGTTTGATACCTTGTCGGACGTCGCCATTAGGCACACATTAGCCGTATCTTGAGGAGAGTTCTTTTCTTCTTCGGAGTCACTAGCTTCGCTTTCATGCCAAATGCTTGTGTTAGCATATTTCTTTGAGGAGGTCTTCTTGTATGGCTTCTCATGGCGCTTGCTCATCTTCAAGAATGGACAGTCTTTTCGGACGTGTCCAGTCTTCTTGCAACCGTAGCAGGTTGGCTCTTATTCTCCATCTTCTTGTGGTTCCTTCTTTCTTCGATTGAAGCGAAGGAATCTCTTGAAGTTGCGGACCATGAGAGCTTGATCATCATCTTCTGAGTTGTCGTCATCCGTCTCTTCGAGTTCAGCCCTCCGTCGGTGAGCTTTGAGTGCGATCTCCTTAGCCTTAGGAGCAGGCTCTTCGAAGTCCTTGAGGTCAAGCTCATGAGTCATTAGCTTTCCCATCAAGGTCTCCATGGACATGGTTGTGAGATCATTTCCTTCTATGATGGCTGTCACCTTAGGGTTCCAATTTTTTGGTAGCCCCCTAAGTAGCTTACGAATCTTTTCTTGATTTGAATATTGCTTGCCAAGCAAAGACAGGGGGTTGATGATGTCGAGGAATCTTGTGAACATTTGCGTGATCGTCTAATTTGGCTTCATCTTGAAAGCCTCGTATTCTTGAGTGGGACGGCTTATCTTTGATTCCTTGACTTAGGTGGTTCCTTCATGCGTCACTTCTAGAAGTCTCCATACTTCGTGAGATGTGGTGCATATAGATACCCTGTTGAACTCATTCCCGTCTATCGCACAGAATAAAGCATTAATAGCTCTCGCGTCTAGACTTGCCTGTTTCTTCTCCTCGTCAGAATATTTGTCATGTAATTTCTCAACGAGATCTCCATTGACAACTATTCTGGCGGGCTTTTTGTAACCGTCAGTGACGATAGTCCACAGGTTAAAGTCTAGTGACTTGAGATAAAAACTCATCCTTGTTTTCCAATACGTGTAGTTAGTTCTATCAAATTGGAAAGGCCTATGAGTGGATTGTCCTTCACCGTGACTGGAAATCAAGGATTGTGTGGTTGCCATGGATCAGCTCTAGGATGTAAGTCCTTGTAAAGAGAACAGAGCTCTGATACCAATTGAAGAACAGATGGCAACTCTAGAGGGGGGTGAATAGAGTTATAGCAATAATAGCCAATTAAAAAATCAACTCTTTCATAATCTAAAATTAATCAGAGTAAATGCGGAAAATAAATAAGGAGCAAGAGAGCATATGCAAATACAGTCGATTTTAACCTGGTTTCCCTCGTGGAGGACTAGTCCAGGCCTGAGAACTCTAGCTCAGGATTAAATCTACTATTTGTGAAATAGTAGTTACACCCCGTGCCTTTTCTTCAGAAGAGCACGTCAACTTCTTATAATGGATCGCAGTGGCGATGCTTGGAATTTTCCAAGCTACTTCTTGAACTCTTACACAAGACTCCTAACTGAGAGATGCTGAGCACTCGAGACTTAGAAAACTTGTGGCTAGTAGATGAAGAAGGGTATGGCTTATATTGAGCTTAAGAGAGAAGAGAAGAGAAGATTGGATGATTGAAAATGAAAGAATTCTTGGCCTATTTATAGGGTTTTAACAGGCAGAATTCGGCCAGAATTCTGGTAAAAATTTTCAAATATTTGGCCGTTGGACAACTAGCAACCAGCAAGCCCTAAAAATTAGTGTACTAATTTTTAGGGGACAGAGTTCGGCCCGAACTCTGTGTGGAGGCAGAGTTCAGCCCGAACTCTGTCTCCAGAGCACAGAATGGGTCCAAGGGTCCAGTGGGCTGATTTTGGATGTGGAGCTTTATGGAATTGGATAGGTTATGGATTGAGTCTCAAGAGCCCAGCATAACTCAGCTTACAATCATTCTAGACTCAATAAATATAAAAGTACAGACTCGAAAAATGACTCGCATCTGCAAAACTGAGATGTCGTCGGGCTTGAGCTGGAAGTAGTCGTCGTGTGTCGTATTGAATTATCACAAGTATTATTTAGTCAAAGTTATCAATATTTGGTTGACTGTGACTTTGTGTCAACAAGTGTGTCATATATGTAATGTAATTAAAATGGAGCACATGATAGTGTGTTTGTGTGGGACATGTATGTCATGTGTCTAGAGTGGCTCGTCTAGTTTATGTGGGTGAAATTTGTTGGAAGGAAATAGCTAGTATGTGCTCCAAATAGCAAAGTCACGGTAGAGGTATCAAAATGATACAGATAGAAATGGACGTTATTAACCGCTGATTTATTAGCCATAATCAGAGGAAATGCATCAAGTTCGAAGTTCGTACCTTAAAATGATGAAATGATTATGTATGTCATCTTTGTGCTTCCAAGTTAATGAGGGATGCAATGATGACACGTGTACTTAGGAAATTGAAGGATTAACGCTTCTATAGTACATGAGGGTTATCGACGGGGGTAAACAAACTCTACGATACGTCGTGCAAAAATATCTAACGATTAGGTCATAATTTTCTATTTGTGATAAGTCTGCTAGACTAGGGTCATAAGGTTTCTAACGGTATCGAAGGTAGTGGTCATGCATTGCTGTCGATAACTCATAAATCATAGTGAGACAAAGTAATATGCTATAGATATTAGCTAAGCTAGTTAATGTGTTGTTCCAATGCTAAGTCATGTTATAATAATTATGGCATAACTAGAATATACCTGCTAGATCCTTAATCTCGAGATGTGCATCTATCACAAACATGGTAAATACTGGCCCTTGCCCTTGTCTATTCACCTATTGGCTGGCCTGCCTAAACTATACTGCCTGGTCGGTAAGGGTTGGAAAAATAAATGATGGTTTAACACAAGAAATATAAAGATTAAAGGTTAAGAAGTTAAGATAAATGATTAGAGATTAAGGTACATGATTTCCTAGAGAGAAGGTTGTCTGATAGCCGTCTAAGTTAGGACACGATTAAGTAAATGACTCTATTAGATCCTAATTCCGAATGGTTAGAAGATCACGATAACAGATTTAGGGTCGAGGGAAGGATGAGTAATGCAAGGCAAGGTTATAGTCACTTGGCTTGGCCGATGGTTAGCTATACTTGTGTATATACAAATATCGGACGGGGTCATAGGTGATAGGGCCGCTAAAGGGGATATCTAGTATGAGCGTTTGTCTTTCTAAAATAGGTGAAAGACAAAAATAATAAGGAGCTCAAGGAAGGTAAGGTCGAATACAATTACGAGGCTCAAAGATGATCGAGTAGTTCAAAAGAGAGTCGCCAAGGGATACACGGATGAAATCCTGAGGACAAGTATATTTGTTAACTATTTCTTAATCCACGTAGAGTAATCATAAAAAGAGCAAGCCAAGTACACTAGGTTGATCAGACCATTATACACCGATTTTGATTAGACAATATGTTAGTGGACGCGACCAAATAACATGTCTTAAACAAGCTCGATAAAAAGAGTAAGCTTATAAAACTAGGCTATAATAGCAGCATTAGTCAAGGTAGTCCAAAATATGAGTACGCCAGATAATAATGAAAGAAAATGTAAATAGTTCAAGTTCCTTAAGAATCTAAGTCCTGCCCACTGTCCATGCCTATGCAGTTGTCCTACTATCTCCTTATCCAAGGCCTTGGTCGACAAGAGGGGTATAGACGTCTAAAACTCCAAGCCTAGGTGATCTACCAGTGTTATTCAACTATATTTCCTTAATGGGTCATAAGGATAATGGAATGCTAGGTAGTGAGGTATTCCACCCAACTTTTAAGAATTAGACCAGTGGTGTGATTGAACATATCTACCTAGTACGGGTCATCTTCTTAACCCCTATTAAGCACGAAAGAAGGATAAGAATTTACGGAAGAATGAATCAAGCAAGAGGGAAATCAATATATTCAAGCGAAAGATTGGAAATAAAACCAAAGAAGGAAGTCAAGTGTGTGGATGAGATCCTAGACTCTAATCCTATACATAGGCCAGTTTGGTACGGTAAAGTAACCAAACAATTTATCGTAGTCCTGTATGGGCCACCACAAAAACATGTAACATCCCAGTTTCAAAATATGTAGGACTAGGGACGTAGACATGCCAGCCGTATAATAGATATACGTAAGCTGTAAAATGTAGAAAACCATAACATACTAAATCACATCCCAAAATAAATGAATAATGAAATAAAATCAACTTTGAATGGTTATTTGCACAAACGTTAGACGGAGACAAATCAACTACCAACTATTTAAAAGAGAAGTAATACATGACAAACAAAAGAAGGCGTCAAAGTAGCAAGAACGATCCAAGAGTGGGTTATCTTAGATAGAAAAAAAGACCACGATCTTGGCTAGAACACGTGTGAAGAGGCAAGTACACACACCTGGAGAGATCACCAGGTCCTCAGGGGGACGTAACAAGATACGTAATATCATACCATAAACCTGAATATAAACTGCTCAATAAATAATCAAATTAGATCGTAACATAGTCCAATACTCCACTCTTGAATTAGTGCACCATCCTACAACCAAACAAAAACATGAGATAACACCCTAATCCTCGTTGGAGTATCTTTCCACCTCATGAATCCAATATAGTATCCGGACCACAACAAGGTTCAGTTTCTTCTCATCGAAGTAGTGAGCCACACCTACAACCAAACAAGGACAAGATGTGGCAAACTAGTCCGCGACAAGTTACTGTTCCAAACCGTAATCATATATAAGTACCCAAACCAAAACTACCTACACCTTACGGATAAGGTAGCCTAACCATTCTAAGTGAATACAGTTTAAGAACAAACCTCCAACACATGGGCTCTCTGGCTAAAGTAGGATTGGCATGGTTCCCTCTCTGGGCCCTAGGGTTTCAGTAAGTAAGAGCATCACGTTCTGCAGAACATCAGTGGTCAGTAACCATCGGTAATCTCACCCGCGTCTCCGGCGGAGCTCACGGGTTACAAAAGGTAAAGTGTATAGTAGCCCATACGCTAAGATATTGTCCTCTCCGGTCCATGCCTACTATGTTGTATCCACAACACGTATAACCTCTATTAACCGCCAAGTCAAACTAGACATACAAATACTATTAGCGGTTGTTCCTATCGCACGGCTTATACGTACCGGTGGCCAGCCAGTCACATATGTCCAAGTTCTATATGCGACTTGCAACTTCGTGGTACAAATGTCAAGGTCTATGAATGCAAGACAACCAAGAGTGCTCTCTTAAATTTAAGTTTAATATACATAAAATAATTAAACAACAGGAATTAGAACTAGAAAATAATATTGCATCTCAATATAACTGTGAAACACAAATTAATTTACAAAAAATAATAACAAAAAATGCATAAAATATGAGCTAAAGTAAGTAGACAGAAAATGGCATGATATTTTGCCTGAGGTGATGCACAAACAATAGTATCCAATAACTCGAATCGACAGATCAACAAAGCAAGGAAAGCCAACGACGACGAACGTCCTCCGATGCTGAAAAAATATCACGAACATTTTTGGTGTAAAAGATGTCTTAAAACACCTATCCAAAAGTCCAATTCTGGACATAGGAATAAAATCTTAATTTTGGGTCAAAACGATATCCGCCGTTGGATCCGTTTTACACCGAAAAGCGTGCCAGTACCTACGGTCTCTAAAGTCATCTAGCTACATGTCTACAGGTCTGGTTTGATGAGACGAACCCAACCATATATCCAAAGTTGGATTTCGGTGGGCCATGCATAATTTTGTCCGTTGGATCGGGTCGTGGGCCTACCAAAATAGCGTTCCGGTCGACATTCTCAGAATCGGACCAAACTTGACACACAGGACCATAAAAATGATACGGTGCTGCTGGAACAAGTTTTGTCTCGATATGATGAATGTGCACAAAGTTATGGGCTAGTTTGCAAAGGGGTTAATACATGGTATCTCGACCGATACGCCTCAATTTTCTCTCTTATGCACAACAAAATCGAGTTCCGTTGAATCGCAAATGCCGACAACATCCATACGCATCTTTTGATGCTCATGGGTTGTGACCACGTCGCCCCGTTTGTCGTGGCACACGTCATATCGGTGAAAGTTCTCCTAATTTCTATAGTTTGAAAACAATTTTTTCCCTAAACTTTGAAACTAAATTAATAATAGTTTAATTAATGAAAAACGAAACTAACAGTTTGGTTTCCAACTCGTATATATTGTCAATAAGTCTGTTAAATCAGATTTTCAAAACTGTCGAAGAATCGACAAGGTTTCGGCTTCAAAATAGGGGTTTGGGACTGGTCCTACTGCTTTATTTTGGGACAGGTTTTGTCGACTTTTGCGTCAATTTTCCCTACTGGTCGTTGGGCTATATCTCAATCTAGTTGTTGCGATCTCGAAAGGGTTATATCGGCTTTCTATAAGATTAATTAGATCAAAATTTACTCGAGTAACCATAAAGTAATTGGGGTTCCGATAGCGTACCTTGGATTTCGGTTTTAGAACCGAGGAGCTCTATTCCTTTTCGATTTTCGACGACTGTTGGCGACCAAGGTGGCGGTGCAGGGACGTAGACATTGGGACTAGGTCGCCTAACGTCCGTGATGGTTAGGGGCGTGGGTTGGAGGAAGTAGGGGCTAGTTTCTGAGAAGTTTTTCTTTGGAGCTTTTCCAAGTACCACAACATATTTGTCGAGATGTATAATACTAGATTTCAAATCAAATTCAATATGGATTTGAATCATCTTCGATTCAATCTAGTCGAGTTAGGTGCTAGGATTGATGATGAGAGATTTGATCTGATCAATTGGATGTAAAAAAACATGGGGATTTGGTATCGATTGAAGAAATTTGGATGATAAAAATCAACTAAAATAACAATCGGGCCTCCCATGTCCTGTGCTCGGTTCTGAGGGATGAACAGTGCATAAGCACTGTTCACTTGGTCCCCTTTTTATATATATATAATTTTTTTTGTCATATAAAACCATATTTTTTAATATATTTTATATATATTTTTTTCTTGGTCCCCTTTTTATATAAAAAGGGGACCAAGAAAGCCATATTTTTTATATATATGTTTTTGTTCATCCCCTTCTGTGGGATTAACAGTGCGTAAGCACTGTTCACTTGGTCCCCTTATATATAAATATATATATATATATATATATATAAAAAAAAAAAAAAAATATATATATATATATATATATATATATATATATATTCTAATACATATATATATATTCTAA
This sequence comes from Iris pallida, assembly GCA_029216955.1. Classification (NCBI taxonomy): domain Eukaryota; kingdom Viridiplantae; phylum Streptophyta; class Magnoliopsida; order Asparagales; family Iridaceae; genus Iris; species Iris pallida. The sequence continues at coordinate 10,133,787 of JANAVB010040019.1, forward strand.
CACTAAGAAAAAAATATAAAAAATATATATATATATTCTAATACTAAGAAAAAAAAATTATATATATATTCTAATACAATCAAAAGTCCAAGTAATTTTTTAAAGATTTCTAAATTTCCAACTCTAAAATATAATTTTTTTATATATATGAATATTATATTCCTTACAATTATTAAAAACAAGGATTTATTCATAATGGAAATTAGTATGTCTATAATATATATATATATATATATATATATATATATATATATATATATATATATATATATATATATATATATATATATATATATATATATATATATATATTATTTTTTATTTTTATTTTTTTATTTATATATATATATATATATATATTTTTATATATATATATATATATATATATATATATATATATATATATATATATATATTTATATATATTTATATATATATATATATTTTTATATATATGAATATTATATTCCTTACAATTATTAAAAATAAGGATTTATTCATAAAGGAAATTAGTATGTCTATAATATATATATATATATATATATATATATATATATATATATATATATATATATATATATATATATATAGTCGAAAGAAAAGAAGATGTGTGGCCAGAAGACCCCTTGCTGCTCCCGCTTGGGGACCCCCTAGGGTCCCTCCCCCCCTCCCCCCCTGTTCCGCCTGGCATGCCCGCTGCCGGCAGATGGCTCCGCCCCACCCCCCCTGGCCGGCCGACTGTCTTGCGTTGGTTGGGTGTTCCTCGTCCTCGTCTATTCTTCTCCCCGCCTCCTCATCCCACCCTCTCCCGCTGCCAGTCTTCCTCCGCCTTCTCTTGGTCCCCCCGCCCCTACGGCCGGCGCTCCCGTGATCTCCGCCACCCCCTCCCAAGCATGCTGGACTGCGGCTTCGTCTCCCCCCTTGGCGCGCTCGCCGCCGGCCTTCAGCTATTCCTTTCTTGGGACGGGCACTACTCAGCGGGCCTCCCGAGGCAGTCGCTGTCCTTCCAACCCCCGTTTCAAATTTTGAATGGAGCCGCAGTCACGTCGGTCTGGGACCCTGCCAGCAAGGCTGGCCTCGGGACCAGCTCATTTGGATTCGGCGCCAGGGGATCAGCTCTCGAGGCGTTGATCCCGTTTTCTGCTCCTGATGGTGCGCTCACTCTCTTATACTCCCCTGCGCTCTTTGGTGGGCCCTCCTGCGCACTCCGCTCAGTATTTTCTTTCCCTTTACTCGCACGGATCCCACCCCCATTCTTCTGCGCTTCTTGGCGGGGCCCACCACCCCATTTGTGCGGATCAGCCGAGGACTGATTGCGATGACCTTACAGCGGCCCACTCAACCTTGCACAATCCAACTCCCCTCCCCTTGCGCTCTCTAGCTCCTCTTGGCTCTACGACATCAGGTGTTCTCCTTTCCTGTGCAGCTTCGTTGAGGAGGGTGCGGCGGGACCCTCCCACTTTCTGTCGTCCTCGGCGCTGATGCATGGTGGTGCATCCACCTCGCCTTATCGGCCGGCCTTCGGTGGTGGGAGTTTTCCACCCTCGCCTGCCCTCTCAGCAGGAGACTCCTCCCCCTCCCTCCGCGCTGGATCCTCTCCTCCCCCACCCCCCGACTCCTCCCAAGCAGTCGTCACACCTCCTCATCCGTCCGTCACCTCCTCCTCCCAGCCTCTCTCGGTTGCTCCCCCTTCTCGTTCGGTAAATCCCGCTTCTTTCGCAGTTGTCCCCCCTGCGCTGCCCCTTTTGCCTCCCCGATCGTCGTCACCCAGAGGTTCCTCCCCTGCTCCCCTTGCGGCCCAGCCCAGCGCAGGCGCTCCCAGTGTCTTATCTCTTCCTTCTGGCATCCCGGCGACCTCCGCCGTTGCTGCGGTTAGGAGTCCCTCTGCTGTCCCTCTCCCCGCTGTCGTCGTCGTACCCTTGCACCCAGGTGGTTCATCCCCAGTTGCTCGCGACCAACCTATCCCCTATCCTGAGCCGACTCCTCCCCTTTCGCCCCCCTCGCTCTCTCCTTGCGGGACTATGCCCCCACCCTCCTCTAGTGCTGGCCAGCCTTCCTACGCCGCCTCCTTTCGTCCGGATTTATTCGCCCAAAAGGGGCTCATGATCCCTAATGTCCACCTCCTGGATATCGTGTATCCGCAGGAATCCCCTATTCCCATAATTCCATTCTCCGACTCAGAATTGGCCTCGCTTTCATCATCCTTCCCCCTCACCTTTGTCCTCAAATTTTCCTCAGGATGTCCCAAAATCGCCAGAGTGCAGGAAGTAATTGCCAGCTGGCGACTCTCGACGGAATACCGCGTCGCCCCCCTCGACCCCAGATATATGCTCCTCCACCTCTCTTCAGATGCAGACCACAGGACAGTATGGTCCAAAGGCACATGTCACTTGGACTCCTACCAGATGAAGATCATCAATTGGTCCTTCGATTTTAGCATTCACGAAGACTCAGTAAAGGTCACAGTTTGGGTGACGCTGCAGAATCTACCCCTCATCTTTTTCGTTCCAGCGGCTATTCGGTGCATTGCCAACTCTTTTGGGACGTATGTCGCCACGGCCCCTGAAACCTGCAACCTCACCAAGGCCAACTATGCCAGATTCTGTGTGGAACTCGATCTCACCTCCGAGCCCCCCAATTTTATCAGTATTGAACTCGACAATCACACCCACACCCAACAGATCGTATATGACAACCACATTATATTCTGCAACCACTGCCATTTACGTGGTCACATCCCAAAACACTGTCATCGTCTTCATCCAGAACTCAAGAAGAAATTGGTCCGGAACGACCACTTGGATATTGGAGGGAGGACCCCTCGGCCCCCACTCTTACCACCCCCGAACACGCATACCAGATTTGAGTCAAGTGATGGCTATTCTGACAATGGCGGAATCCAAAGCAAAACCGTCAGCCCTTGCAAAACCCAAGCTCTAACCCTCTTCAACAAGTTTGATGCTCTTGAATCGGAAGATGAGGGCACCCCATCGGAGCCTGCCTGTATCTTAGTTGATAACACTATTAATGAGAAGGTCCTGCCGAAATCTGCCTTAACCATAGTTGACCCCAATATCACCGAGATAGACCCTCTCTTGGAGGCCATAGTGGAGCTCAATGACTCCATTGCTGCAGACCAACCCATCATCATCCCAGACCCAGTGATAGAAGCATTATCGATCCTCGGACCAGACCAGATTCAGAAAGGAATTCAGGTTCAAGCTGCGAGTTATTCTCTCCAACAAATGCTGACGCAGATTGGCAGCACCAGTGACGCCCTAGTCATCCCGTCGGAGGAGTCCATCCTGGATTCCACTGGAGATCAGATCGACCAACCCAGTGATGCCACCACCAAAATCCAAACGTACACCACCAACATACCAATCCCGTCCATGGCAGATAAATCAACATCGAGCAGAAAAACAGACAAGTCAGGAACAGCAGATACCCAAACTATCCTCACCAGATCTGCCTCCAGGCGGAACAAAAAACACCCTCATAATTCTCATTAATGATTAATATTCTATCCTAGAATGTTCGAGGTCTGGCCAACAAACCCACTCTGAGGAGAATTTCCAACCTCCAAAAGATTCACAAAATCGATATTCTCATTATTATCTAACCCAAAATCCTCCCAAAAGATTGAAATCTATCCAGTTGCAGCTCGGTCTCCCCCAGGCCATAGCTGGGAGTAACGATATCTGGATCCTATGCACGGAGGACATCAACTTCGGAGTCATCTACGACGCCAGACAGGACCTCTCTTGCTGGGTGGAACACCCTTCCCTTTCCAAACGCATCATCCTCTCAACAGTGCACGACAGCTATGACATTGCAGAGAGAAAACAGCTTTGGAACGACCTTCTAGACATTCACACCAATGATATTGTATCTCCTTGGCTTTGCGTTGGGGACTTTAATGCTATCATCATCAGAGAAGAGAAAATTGGAGGTCGCCCGCCGCCGACATCTGCAATGCTCGATTTCAACAACTTCATCTTCAATGCCCACCTATCCTCTATCCAGTTCACCGACAATGCTTTTACATGGTACAACATGCAGGAAGGAGATCACCGCCAATACTCCCGCCTAGACAGGGCCCTCACGAACGTCCATTGGGACGGAATGGAGATCACTACCAGTCTATCCTACCTCAATACATCTGAATCTGACCACTCTCCCCTGTTGATTGAAATAAAAAAAATTTGCAATCCCGTCAAGAAGAACTTTCGATTTCTCAACTTTTGGACCGAGCACCCTCAATTTTTGGATATTGTTAAAGACACATGGAATCGAGTAGAATCACCCGACCCCCTCGTGCGGGTTAGCAACAAGCTTAAAGAAACGAGGAAAGCCCTGACCATTTGGAGCAAACAAGCCTACGGGGACATTTTTCAAGCTGTGCGGGTTGCAGAGGACGACATCTCTCGGGCCGAAGCCAGGTTCGCTTTAGACCGTTCACCGACGGCTAGGACGGCCATGAATTTTACTAAAGCTATGCTCAAATTCAGGATCAGGGTGGAGACCGATTTCTGGAAGCAAAAAGCGAGGTTGAAATAGGACAGCGAGGGGGATAAAAACTCTAAATATTTTCATGACTGCGTCAAAGGCCGCAGAAAGAAGCTCTCGATTCACCAAATCACCGACGAAATGGGGAACATAATCACTGATCAAAAGAACATCAAAGTGGCCGCGGCGGAGTTCTATTCCAATTTATTCTCCGAAGAGACGGTTCACAAAGACAACTCCTTCCTGAATTTCATACCACACCTCATCAGCGACACCGACAATGTTCAACTGGAGTTGCCCCCCACTATGCAGGAGGTGACTGACGCAGTTTGGGCCCTGGATGCGAACAGTGCACCCGGCCCGGACGGTTTTTTCGGGGGTGTTCTTTCACAAATGCTGGGATATTATCAAACATGACATCACTGAGGCGGCCATTGCATTCTTCGCGGGTGCCACTTACCCCAAAACAATTTCCAGCGCCAAGCTGATCCTTATCCCGAAAAATTCAAACCCAGAATCTTTTCGAGACTTTCATCCCATCAGTCTATACACTTTCACCAACAAGATCATCTCCAAGATTATTGCAACCAGAATGGCCGGATTTCTCCGCAAGATCATTTCCGAGGAGCAAAGCGGCTTTGTTCGCGGAAGAAATATCCAGGACAACATCATGCTAGCTCAGGAGTTAATCACCTGCATGAAGTTCCTAGCAAGAGGGGGCAACATCGCTATCAAACTCGACATGGAGAAAGCTTACGACAGACTGGATTGACGATTTATTATCTGGGTCTTCAGAGCTTTCGGATTCTCAGAAAATTGGACCAACACCGTGTGGAGATCCATTAGCAACTCGTGGTTTTCAATAGTTATCAACGGTCAGGCCGAAGGATTCTTCAAACCTACTCGCGGAGTGGGAGTGGTCTTGATCTCTCCTAACAAGCTGGTTATCTAGCACGCCTATTCTCTCATAGTACCGTGCTCCAACAATATGGCAGAATACAACGCCCTCGTCATAGGACTCCAGTTAGCAAGACAGATTAGGGTTGAACACCTCGAGTCTTATGGCAACTCGAAACTCATCGTCAACCAGGTCTGAGGACAATACGAAGTCCGCCACAAAGACCTCGTCCCTAATCATTAAGCAGCCTTGGACATCATCTCAACCTTTACCATATTCTTCATAGAACATGTACCTCGCCTACAAAACCTGGAGATGGATGCTCTGGCTGGCCTTGCGACCTATTTTGTGGCACCTATCGGGACTCAACACTTTATCACAGTGGTGGACCGGATCTAGCGTACACCAGAAACAATCTCAGCATGTGTTCAAACCATGCCATGCCTGTAGACGCTAGTGTCAACATCAGGGACTGGTGGTTTTCGCTCATTGACTTTACAGCTTATGAAATCCTCTCGGACGACCCGAATGAAGTAGTTTCTGTTAAAAGGTGCTCCCTTCGATTCTACTGCGACACAGCCACCAAAATAATGTTTTGCCGCTCCTACGTTGGGCTTCTCCTCTTATGTTTATAAAACGAAGAAGTAGCCGAAGCTCTTTGGGAGGCTTATAACGGAACATACGGAGCTCATCAACCCGATCCTAAGCTACATGATTGACTTGACGTATGGGTTGTTACTGGCCTACTATGATGGTCGACGCTATGGAGTATGCTAAGAAGTGTTAGGTTTGTCAGCTCCACCCTAACTTCATCCACCGACCTTTGCAACTCCTACACCCTATGGTTGCCTCTTGTCCGTTCGAAGCCTGGGTATGGACATAGTGGGACTAATTACCTCTCCATTATCCAGAGGACATTGCTTTATCCAGGCAATCACCGACTACTTCTCTAAGTAGGCGGAAGCAGTACCGCTGACAGAGGTGAAGAGCTTAAAGGTAATTAACTTCATCAAACATTATGTCATTTACCATTGCGGGGTACCCCGGAGGATCATTTACGACAATGGTCTATAATTCATAAGCCATGTGTTCAAAAGATTCTGTGACAAGAATCATATTCAGAACGGGGCATCAACCACTTACAATCTGTCAGTGAATGGATTGGCCAAAGCTTTCAACAAAAACAATCGTCAAGCTACTCAAAAAGCTCATGTCATCTAACAAATGTGACTGGGACGAGAAATTAGACGAATGTCTTTGGGCCTACCGCAGAAAGGTACGGATTCCAATGGGCAACACACCATTCTTTCTATCTACGGGAGCGAGGTCGTACTGCCTCTTGAAATCCAGATCCCCTCACTTCGAATAGCCATCATGAACCAATTGACAGAGGAAGACAATCAGCGATGCCGTCTGCAAGAATTGGAGGTACTGGATGAAAAATGCCTCTTGGATCAGCAGTTCATCGAGCTCTACCAAGCTCGAATTTCACATGCTTTCAACAAGAAGGTCAAACAAAGGACTTTCCAAGTGGGCGACCTTGTTCTTTCAGCCACAAGACCAATGGTGATGACTCACTAGAGACCAGAAAAGTTCGAACCCAAATGGGAAGTCCTTCTATCATAGTGACGGTGTACTGTAAAGGTGCCTACAGCCTCGTAAAACCTAATGGGGACTTGTTCATGATGCCGATCAACAGCAAGTTCCTAAAGAAGTACTATTCCTGAGATCCCTCGACATGTACTTCCATTCTCCCCAGCAGGAAAATCTATAAGCTCGACCATCGAGTTCATCCCCCTTGACAATGACGTGCTTCTGGAGCCCACTCGCTCCAATGCACTCTCTTTCCAGCAGAAAATATCCATGTCCATATCACCTTTGAGTTGTTTCTCTACACCCCTACAAAGCCAAAACTTATATTACGTAAGATGATGCTACATGCTATATTTACCACGTCCACGTTACCTCTGAGTAAACATCCCATCTAACAACCCCTGTGTTGCTACACTGCAATCATAGAACGTCCACATTTATATCACCTCTGAGGTGTCCTATGTATCTCCACCGAGTTCATTCCTACCACGTTCATTCCTACCACGTCCATATCACCTCTGAGTAAACAAACTCTACTATTAACCCCGTCTTTACCACGTCCATATTACCTATGAATAAATATGCGGGTTCCCTCTCTCAACTTATTATCTATACCTAGAAACCAAGGTACGCCAAAAGATAATAGGTCCACAAAAATTACAAGTTAATGACAAATTGAATAAGCAAAAGTTCTTTATTCTTCATCCGATAAAGTAAAAGACTACATAAGCATTGAAAAGAAACAAAAAGCAAACTACATCTCAAGAGATCGAAGAACAAAGATAGAAAATACTAAGACAAGAAAAGGAAATTGGCTTCAGCTTTATACCTTGAGAATGGCAGCTGCAAAATGGACGATGAAACCCTATAGCTAGTGATGATAGTTACGTTGAGGCATATACCACTCCCTCAACCATCGCCCGTATGAAGGCTCCAATTGGTTAAGTTCCTCTGCAGGAGCAGGACGACCAGAGCTCCCGGTGCCACTTTCTTTCGATACTGATTCTTCCTTAAATATAACTTTAGCTCTTGGAGTTAGCTCCTCCTTGATGGTCATTGGTTCTTCTTTGACAAAAGAGGGCAGCATCTCCTCTTTCATGATAGCCTCTACTTTCGGTATATATACTGCGACAACACAAAGGAAAGAAGGAGAGTTAGCAAAAGAACTCATTCCCCCAAGTAAAAAAAAAAGACTTGTACACAACTCAACATCGGCGCATGCAAAAAAGCTGCGTATCAAAAATCTTGGTGCATCAACAGGACCAAAGTCCATATGCATCAGCAGAAAAAGCTCTGGTGCATCATCAGGACCAAAGTGTATGCGCATCAGCATAAAAATTTTGGCGCATCATTAGGACAAAGTCCATGCGCGTCAGCACAAAAGAAGCCTAGGCGCATCTTCAGGGTAAGACTCATATAGCCACACTCATGCGCTTCAGTAGGATAGTTGGAAGCGTGTAAAAAAGTGGCTGTGCAAAAGCTTCCAAGCCAGCAGTTCAACCATCGATCACTTTCGGCCGTACGACAGCGTGCATCGTCTCGGCAACCGGTGACTCTTCGACGTCATCCACGATGGGCTTCTCGCCTTTGCGTCTGCCTTGGCTAGCAGCACTGCAGGAAGTTTTGAGGGCCATCTCTCATGAAGCTAGGGTTTTTAAAAAACTCTTAAGGAGGAAGAAGAAGAGAAAGAAGGTTTTTTTCTCTCCACAGATGCCTATTTATAGGCTCACGCTACGCACGTGAACTGATAAAAGCATGACGTCAGCATCTTTTCGAGTTTCGTAAAACTGACGGCTGCATATCTTCTAAAAGATATCATCATTAATCTCTTAGATTCGAGGCGTTATCTTATTTTTATTTAATTGAGAAGATCATATGCCACATAGCCATGCACGGAATGACAATACGCCCAGATAGGGCATGCGCCCAGAGCATCTATTGCCCATGCTTCTTGGTTCAAAGTATTCTAAAACTTGGCAAAAAGCTTTAAAAACTTTGAAGGGGGTCTTATAGAAGCATGGAATTTCAACTGCGTTCAAGGGTAGAAATTCTGTGCGCCCCAAAATGCCATGCGCCCTAACATATCATGCGCCGAAGAATTCAAAGACAGAATGTTGGCACATCATTCAGAAGATAGAAAGTAGAAGAGGCACATGAAGATTGATTTAATAAAGTCTATTACATGTCAAACTTCTTTTACAACAAGAAGTCTACTACAAAGAAAAAAGCCTAAACTATAGCTAGGAGCATCACTTTATAGGCGCATCACTTTATAGGCGCATCACTCTAATATCTTTGCGTAGGCGCATCACCCCTCCGTATCAGTACAAATCACTTCATCGTCAACTTTCGAGTACTTCAGCTAATGAAGCAGTTACAGAGCAGTTGGGGATCTTCCAGCCTAACAAAAATCGAGGCACGACAGTCCCGATCTTTGGATGCAACATGCACCTTTGTCAGCTTGTGACACTTTAAGCATAACAAAAACTAGGGTGCGGCAAAACCCAAACCTGTTGGCACAATTAGCCATAGTCAAACCGATTTCGATAAGTGTCTTAAAACTTCAATCTCGATATGAAAAGAAACGAAGAATGCAGATTGCGTCGTCTTTGAGATTTTTATATTTATTCTATATTTTTTCTATTTTATTGAGTCTAGATTATTTGTGAATCGGGATCATTAGCAAATAGTGTAATCTCATTTATTAAATCTTCATCTTCTCTATCTAATCCTAAGCTTTCTATCTACTATACACAGCCTAAATCTTCAAATCTCTAAGACAACTCACATTCTTCTAGTACCAGTGGTTTTTGATTAGCAGTATTCGAGTTGCACAAGCTTGGCGTATAAATACTTTTCTCAGAAAGGTGTTTTGAAGTTTGATCGTAGACTTCGGATAAAAACACGACGGTATCGAAGTTGGTGTGTTTGTCACGACCCGATCCCAACTATTTGGGTCTAGTCGGATCATGCCCAGCCTGCACCGTTGTTGAGACGGCGGCAGTAAGCTGTTCCTTTGCAGGTATTCACAACAACACAAGTGCATTTGTCACAACAGTTCTATCCAAAATTTGTAACTTTATTAAATAAAATATTCAGAATACAACTGGAAAGGAAAATGCAGAAATAAAATACAACTCCAAATAAAGAAAATGTAGAAAGAAATCTATCTAGACATCTGGTTCAATTGTTCCAGGTTCAGCGTCCTCCGGAGAAGGCTCCGGTACCGTCGCAGGGAAGAGAACCGGGTCAAAATAGCTATTATGATATAGCTCGTCATCCTCAGTGTGACCTAAAATGTTGTCTCCAGTCAGGAGGGAGCAAGAACGAAATATGCATCTCATAATTTAAGTAGTAATTGAAAAGTGCAGGGTAAACAGTTTGAAATAGTATTTTCAGCAGTTTAAAACAGTTCAGTGTGATTTGAATATGCAAACGTCTATGACCGGCTTGGGTTGATCAGTAGTATCCTAGCGATACGATATGGCTTATCCCCGTGTGTGAGAGGGGTAAGCTAACACAGTCAGTTCAGTAGGGGCTTTGGTCATAAACGTCTACACTATTCCCCCAGTCCCAGATTCAGTAACAGTAACAGTCGGTAGAGTTCCGTGCCAGCAGTGTGGTTTAACATGCAGCTTAACTTTACTAAATAAAATACAGGAATACACAGTTCGAAACTTGCCTTGTATTAGATTGACTGGAATGACGAGTCGGTACCGAGGAAGAACGTCAGTTGTAACTTCGAGTTCCTACAGTTGAGAACTCGATTTAGAATCCTGAATAACCAGACTAAGTGTGCTAGTTGCAATCTCTAGTAGACATGTCCTAATCAGGTTTTATGTTGTATTAATTTACAGCTAACGATTACGTCGCAACTACGTGCGTTGATTTAGCCGGTTAATTGGATTATTTGGAAATACACGAGAATCAATTTAACTTTGGAAAAACTATGAATTTTCGTAATATATTTATAATAAAAATACAGTTTCTTTTTAGTGATAAACCGTGAACTAGTTATTTAATAATATTTTATTCATTTTAACTAAATTCGTAATTAATCAGTAATCGCGGTCTAATCTACGATTTACGCGACTAATCAAAAACCACCCAAATCACATCCACCAGAAAAATAAAAATAAAAACTATGCTACACAAATACATTGGCACAGCTAATGGTCCTAGGATGGGCTTATGCCCGGTACAAATTTCTTTTACATTAAATAAGAGAAAATGACTGAAATATTAAATAAAGTGCATAATTTAAATGACTATAATAATTAGCCTAAAAATAAAATAATAAAAAATGAAACTGAGAGTCTCAGACTCGGTCCATTCCTCAAACTTCGGCTAATACCACAACGTCCGGTCGGACCGGTGCGTTTGTATTTCGTCGGGGCCCACAGACCGGTACGGTCGTCGCCCGAAAATCAGTTTAAAAATTTATTTTCGAAAGCCAGTTTTGAAATTAATAAAAATATGGTTTTTGTAAAAATTTGGGCAGCACTTCCTCTATTTCGGGACAAACCCAAAACTGGGAAGTGCGCCAACAAACTCCTGCAAATATTTTCCAACCCAAATAGTCCACAGAATATCCACCAAAAATAATCCCAAGCCACAGAAAAATAATTCCAACTCCACCGAATAATTTCCGAAATATCCGGGAATCCCAATCCAACCAATTCACACCAAACCAGCAGGTAAAACACAGGAAAATAAACTAACGCGGCTAAACGAAAATATATAACGCAACTAACCGGATTCCCGAGAGGGAACCGGGGGACCGATTTATCATCATCGACTCTACGGGGGACGAACTACTGTGATTATCCAGAAATTACCAGATTCTGTTGGCGGGGAGCCGCGGGAAAAACTCGGGAATAATCCGAAACAAAGTTCGGCAGCAGGTCGAAGATCTTGCTCAACCACGCACAGCAAAGGGGCGCGCACGGGAGGGAGATCGGCGCGCGGACAGCGGAGAACCGCGGACAGCGGCTCGGGTCACGGCTGCGACAGCGGACAGCGACGGGGAGGGGTTGCTGGACAGCAGCGGGGCAGCGGAGATCCGCGGAGGGGGTCGCGCTAGGGCAGCAGACGACAGCGGCGGGGGAGATCCGCCGGGCTCGCTGACGCGGCGGGGAGCCGACGGGCGCGGGGTCGCTGGACGGCGGGAAACCGCCGGGAAAGGCTCGCCGGGCGGCTCTGGCCGCGGGGGTAAGCGCGGTAGGGAGTCGCCGGCCTCGGGAACGGCGGCGGACGGCGGCGGATGCCGCGGAGGCTAGGGCAGCGACGGGGTCGCGGCTCGGGGAGGGGAGCACGCGCGCGGAGAAGCTCGCGGAGGGGATCGCCGGCCTCGGAGGAAAACTCGCCGGAAGGGCTCGGGGAAAAGGGGGTTTCGGCTAGGGAGAAGCTCTCCACAGAGAACAATGAGAGAGGGAGAGAGAGTTGGGAATGGGTTTCTTTGAGAGTGAGGAGTTTGAGAGGAGGTATGTTCTGTTGTTTGTTTGAGGGAGTGCTGTGAGAACGTGGGAGTTTATAGGGAGAGGGTGGTTGTGCTCACAAAGGAGTGGTTTGCTCTGAGATGAGTGGTGGGGAGAGGAGCTAGGGAGGAACTTACCAATTCTTAGCCAAATAGACACTGGTCCTTCGGGACCAGTTCCATCTATTAATTTTTTTTTTATTTTAAAACCAAGTCAAATAAGAGTTAGGAAAAGAAAGAGAGAAAGAATTGGAAAAAGGTTGGGCTCAGGCTCGAACTCGGGTCTGGTCTAAAGAATCCAAAAGTCCTTGTTGATTATAATTTCGAAATTCTTTTCAACCAAAAATATATAATAATTATAATAATAATAATTTGAAAATGTTTTACAAAAATTCTAAATAATTATTCTAGAAGACTGGGTTTCACAATCTTCCCTCCTTAGAAAATTTCGTCCTCGAAATTAAAGTAAGGTAGGAAAGACAAACATGTACGGGTACTGCGCCCGTAACTCAGGTCCAACCATAAGAATTTCCAAGGCAGTCGTGGTTGAGACGGTTTAGGAACAAGTTTTATGATATCATCCACGCAGAAAAATACGAAAGCGAACCAAAGTACACGAGGTTGATCAGACCATCATGCACCGGTCCTGATTAGACAATATATTAGTGGGTGCACCCAATAAAATATCGTCACGATCAAGCTTGATAAAGAGATAGCTTGCAAAACTAGGCTAACTTCGTCAGCATCAGTCAAGTTTAGAACGAAAAGATAAGAAAATAAGTGATGGCTCGAATTCTGATCTTCTTCTTACCTCTGACTAGGCTTGCAACTGGTTTCTCTGGCGCTAAAAGGTTAAGTCCAAACTTGAGCTCTGAAATATCCAAAATGTGACTAGGATCCGAAGTGTAGCATCTGAGCTGTGACGTAGAAGACGTTGCACACTCTCAAGACTATCTGGTAGAGCTAACTGGTACGCTACTTCCAACGCGTCTTAAACTTCAAAATGGCCTGATGTTCCTGGCCTCAATTTCCAGCTCCGTCGAAACTGATTGTTCCTCTGGTAGGAGAAACTTCACCAAATACAATTTGGTCTTCCCAAGACCTACCAAATTCCGAGACGCAACATCTCAAACATCTTCAAGCGTCTGGATTTACCTCTCTGCTTGCTCGTCCCGCGGTACTCCATGAATCCGGTATATGTGCTTCCCGTACAATGTTGCCCACTTCTTAGTGGATAGACCAACTTTGAAGGAACATAAAATGTGCTGACTTAGTCAGTCGGTTAATAATCCAATTGGTGCCCTTCCCTCCTTAGGAACAAGGCAATCCTTACTCAAAGTTCATTGTTATAAGCTTCTACTTCCACTCCGAATTGTCCAGTGGCTCCAACAAGCTTGTTGTCCTTTTGCTAAATTTCTCATGTTGACAAATTCACATCTAATCCCATACCTGGAATTGTCCTTCTTTATTCCATAACACCAATCAATGGAGGCATACCCGTTACATCTTATTATCTCTTGAATTTATGGAATACTGCGACGTGTGCATTTCTTCCATCAACTCGTTCCTCTGTTTGTCAGCCGATACGCAAAGTCTCGCACCATTCTTCAGAGTTCCAATGCTGATTAAATTAGAAACCCTCAAGTGTTCCTGCCAACACTTGATCTCTAAGCCTGCAAAGTGCTTTGTTTTGTAAACACGTTCTCTTGACTTTTATTCCTCAGCCTCGAACTTCATCAATACTGAAACAGCATCCAGCTCCGTCCTGCTATCTTCAGGTAGTTTCAACTCCAGTCCAAACTTCTCGATGTCTTCTAGCAAGTGCTAGTCCTTGGTTAAGAACTTCGCCATCAGTATCGACCAAGTGCATCAGTGACCACGTTAGCCTGACCTGAATGGTACTGCAGGTTGATGTCGAAATCCTTCATCTGCTTTAACCATCTTCTTAGTCTAATATTCAGCCCTTCCTGAGTGAAGACATATCTCAGACTTTGGGTAGTCCGTACATATTTTCACTCCCTTTCCATAAAAATCATGCTTCCAAAGCTTCTAAGTAAAGATAATTGCAGCAATTCAAATTAGGTGTGGGATGATTCTTCTCATGAGTCTGTAGTTGCCTACATGTGTAAGCGATACTTTCCCATGTTGTTGAAGAACGCAACCCAGTCTATTTCCAGAGGCATTACTGTAAATTGATAACCCACCGGTTCCTGCGGGTAGCGCAAGGATTAGTGTAGCGGTAAGTCTCTTCTTCAGCTCCTCAATGCCGACTGGCAAACTTCTCGTTCAGATGAACTCTTCATTCTTCCAAGTGAGCTTCGTTATTGACTCAGCAATCTTGGCGAAATCCTTCACGAACTTCTGATAGTAGCCGGCCAAATTCAAAATCTTCCGAATTAAACTTGGGGTATGCCACTCTCCGACAACAGCTATCTTCCATCGAAATTTCTTCTCTTGACAACATGGCCAAAAATCTACCCTATCCACAATCCACGTTCAGATAACTTACCAAAAACTTCTTTCCTTCAAAGTTTCCAAAACTTCCTCAGGTGTTCTTCATGCTCTTCTTCAGTCTTCAAATATATCAGGATGTTATCTATGGAGAAGATAAACCGATTCAAATACTCATGAAAATCTCTGTTCATAAAATTCATGAACACAGCAGGAGCATTTGTCAGTCTAACGTCCTGACCAAAGAAACTACCCATATTTGATGTTTGAACGCTGTCTTGGAAATGTCCTCTTTCCTGACTTTGATTTGATGGTAGTCAAATCTTAAGTCAAACTTCCAAACATCCTATCTCCACATAACCAGATCAAACAGCTCCTCGATCCGGACAGAAAGTACTTATTCTGTAATGTCTGCACATCCGTTATTCCATCCTTCTGGGGCACAAACAAGATAGGTACTCTCTAAGGTAAAGTTCCACTCTGAATAAATCCTAGAGCCTTTATTGATCTGGTCCTTCATCTTCTTGGCCACCTTCGGGTTGACTCTGTAACATCCTTTAGTGTTTAGGGAAAGAGCCAGGGACTAAGTCAAGGGTGAATCTTATGTCTAGATCTAGGGTAATCCGGGGAGACTATCAGGGAAAACATCTGCCATAAGGGTGTAACTAAAACTTCTATTCATGTGAATAGTTACAGCAAAAGCTCTTATGTTTGATCTAAGGACATCCTGTTACAACTTCCAAAAGATGATGCTATTCAGCGGTTCTAGGTACTATTCCTCATGGTTCTGGCTCTTGGATGAGCAGTCTCCAACTGCTTCCTTTTCTTTGAACCTCAAGTATGCATCATGCCTTATTGTAAGGGGCAGGGTCTGCTGGATAGGAAGAGGGTCCTTAGGTTGTGGCCTAACAGGTGTTGCTGGAATATGAGCCCTGGTTTGATAAACAGATAAGGGCAATCATTTACCCGATGTTCAGCAGATCCACATGCCAAACATTGTCCCAATCTCTTGCGGCAACTAACAGCCTGATGACCAGGCCTCTTGCAATAGTTACAAGCCCAAAGCTTCTTACTGTAAGACTGCCGGAAAAATAGAGTACTCGATGGGACCCAATATCTTCTAGATTCAGGGGTATCCTTCCTAGGGCAAAAGTTCTGCTCTAACTTGGTTGGAGATAACTAAGGCTACATCATGACGTTCTTCACGTGATATTCTTCTGTTCCTGCTGGACTTCATCTTGAACTTTCTGGAACTCCAGGATTTCTTGAAATAGGATAACCATTTGGAAGATGATTGCTGGTATTGGTGGAGCAATAAAATGAATAATCCATCGGGGAAATACAATTCAGTTTGAGATGAGGTAGGATTCGCCAGTGTAGGAAAAACTTCACTGGGTGCACTAAGGGGACGGTCAAACAGCCGCGAGGGAAAGGACCCTGGGCTTGGTTGAGGGGATGGGGTATGATCCGGAGATAACACCTCATCGCCAACATGATTTGGTCAGCGGTCATTCTATGGAAGGTTTAGGACGCACACATAAGCAAGGTAGCCTACCGGTCTATAATCAAGCAAAAATATTTATTTATATATGAATCGGACCTATGTCGTGACAAATCAATGTTCTAGTGTTCTAATTGTTTCTAGATAGGTTTTCCTAAGTTGTTGTTGTTGTTGGACCTGCATGGGCCACCACTGAAAACATGTCACGACCAGATCCCAACTATTTGGGTCTAGTCGGATCATGCCCAGCCTGCACCGTTGTTGAGACGGCGGTAGTAAGCTGTTCCTTTGCAGGTATTCACAACAACACAAGTGCATTTGTCACAACAGTTCTATCCGAAATTTGTAACTTTATTAAATAAAATATTCAGAATACAACTGGAAAGAAAAATGCAGAAATAAAATACAACTCCAAATAAAGAAAATGCAGAAAGAAATCTATCTAGACATCTGGTTCAATTGTTCCAGGTTCAGCGTCCTCCGGAGAAGGCTCCGGTACCGTCGCAGGGAAGAGAACCGGGTCAAAATAGCTATTATGATATAGCTCGTCATCCTCAGTGTGACCTAAAATGTTGTCTCCAGTCAGGAGGGAGCAAGAACGAAATATGCATCTCATAATTTAAGTAGTAATTGAAAAGTGCAGGGTAAACAGTTTGAAATAGTATTTTTAGCAGTTTAAAACAGTTCAGTATGATTTGAATATGCAAACGTCTATGACCGGCTTGGGTTGATCAGTAGTATCCTAGCGATACGATATGGCTTATCCCCGTGTGTGAGAGGGGTAAGCTAACACAGTCAGTTCAGTAGGGGCTTTGGTCATAAACGTCTACACTATTCCCCCAGTCCCAGATTCAGTAACAGTAACAGTCGGTAGAGTTCCGTGCCAGCAGTGTGGTTTAACATGCAGCTTAACTTTACTAAATAAAATACAGGAATACACAGTTCAAAACTTGCCTTGTATTAGATTGACTGGAATGACGAGTCGGTACCGAGGAAGAACGTCAGTTGTAACTTCGAGTTCCTACAGTTGAGAACTCGATTTAGAATCCTGAATAACCAGACTAAGTGTGCTAGTTGCAATCTCTAGTAGACATGTCCTAATCAGGTTTTATGTTGTATTAATTTACAGCTAACGATTACGTCGCAACTACGTGCGTTGATTTAGCCGGTTAATTGGATTATTTGGAAATACACGAGAATCAATTTAACTTTGGAAAAACTATGAATTTTCGTAATATATTTATAATAAAAATACAGTTTCTTTTAGTGATAAACCGTGAACTAGTTATTTAATAATATTTTATTCATTTTAACTAAATTCGTAATTAATCAGTAATCGCGGTCTAATCTACGATTTACGCGACTAATCAAAAACCACCCAAATCACATCCACCAGAAAAATAAAAATAAAAACTATGCTACACAAATACATTGGCACAGCTAATGGTCCTAGGATGGGCTTATGCCCGGTACAAATTTCTTTTACATTAAATAAGAGAAAATGACTGAAATATTAAATAAAGTGCATAATTTAAATGACTATAATAATTAGCCTAAAAATAAAATAATAAAAAATGAAACTGAGAGTCTCAGACTCGGTCCATTCCTCAAACTTCGGCTAATACCACAACGTCCGGTCGGACCGGTGCGTTTGCATTTCACCGGGGCCCACAGACCGGTACGGTCGTCGCCCGAAAATCAGTTTAAAAATTCATTTTCGAAAGCCAGTTTTGAAATTAATAAAAATATGGTTTTTGTAAAAATTTGGGCAGCACTTCCTCTATTTCGGGACAAACCCAAAACTGGGAAGTGCGCCAACAAACTCCTGCAAATATTTTCCAACCCAAATAGTCCACAGAATATCCACCAAAAATAATCCCAAGCCACAGAAAAATTATTCCAACTCCACCGAATAATTCCCGAAATATCCGGGAATCCCAATCCAACCAATTCACACCAAACCAGCAGGTAAAACACAGGAAAATAAACTAACGCGGCTAAACGAAAATATATAACGCAACTAACCGGATTCCCGAGAGGGAACCGGGGGACCGATTTATCATCATCGACTCTACGGGGGACGAACTACTGTGATTATCCAGAAATTACCAGATTCCGTTGGCGGGGAGCCGCGGGAAAAACTCGGGAATAATCCGAAACAAAGTTCGGCAGCAGGTCGAAGATCTTGCTCAACCACGCACAGCAAAGGGGCGCGCACGGAAGGGAGATCGGCGCGCGGACAGCGGCTCGGGTCACGGCTGCGGCAGCGGACAGCGACGGGGAGGGGTTGCTGGACAGCAGCGGGGCAGCGGAGATCCGCGGAGGGGGTCGCGCTAGGACAGCAGACGACAGCGGCGGGGGAGATCCGCCGGGCTCGCTGACGCGGCGGGGAGCCGACGGGCGCGGGGTCGCTGGACGACGGGAAACCGCCGGGAAAGGCTCGCCGGGCGGCTCTGGCCGCGGGGGTG
This sequence comes from Iris pallida, assembly GCA_029216955.1. Lineage (NCBI taxonomy): Eukaryota > Viridiplantae > Streptophyta > Magnoliopsida > Asparagales > Iridaceae > Iris > Iris pallida. The sequence continues at coordinate 10,152,683 of JANAVB010040019.1, forward strand.
AGCGCGGTAGGGAGTCGCCGGCCTCGGGAACGGCGGCGGACGGCGGCGGATGCCGCGGAGGCTAGGGCAGCGGCGGGGTCGCGGCTCGGGGAGGGGAGCACGCGCGCGGAGAAGCTCGCGGAGGGGATCGCCGGCCTCGGGGGAAAACTCGTCGGAAGGGCTCGGGGAAAAGGGGGTTTCGGCTAGGGAGAAGCTCTCCACAGAGAACAATGAGAGAGGGAGAGAGAGTTGGGAATGGGTTTCTTTGAGAGTGAGGAGTTTGAGAGGAGTTATGTTCTGTTGTTTGTTTGAGGGAGTGCTGTGAGAACGTGGGAGTTTATAGGGAGAGGGTGGTTGTGCTCACAAAGGAGTGGTTTGCTCTGAGATGAGTGGTGGGGAGAGGAGCTAGGGAGGAACTTACCAATTCTTAGCCAAATAGACACTAGTCCTTCGGGACCAGTTCCATCTATTAATTTTTTTTTTATTTTAAAACCAAGTCAAATAAGAGTTAGGAAAAGAAAGAGAGAAAGAATTGGAAAAAGGTTGGGCTCAGGCTCGAACTCGGGTCTGGTCTAAAGAATCCAAAAGTCCTTGTTGATTATAATTTCGAAATTCTTTTCAACCAAAAATATATAATAATTATAATAATAATAATTTGAAAATGTTTTACAAAAATTCTAAATAATTATTCTAGAAGACTGGGTTTCACAGTGTTCTACGGAGTAAAGCATGCGGTGTAATCTCTATTCAAAATAGTGGATTATAGCGAGCTAGCAAGAGTTCTCACAAAGTGGACTAGTCCTCTCAGAGGGAAACCGGTGTATACCTTGGTGTGTGTGTATTGCTTTCTTGGCTCCACTTACTTATTGCTTTACTTCATTGCATTTAAGTTTATTTATATATTTGCTTCACCTGCTTAGTTTTAAATTGGTAAATATTTTTTGCTGTACTCTATTCACCTGCTTCTAGAGGTGCCATCGATCCTATAATTGGAATCAAAGCACAGTTTATCTCTAGCTGGACTAAAACTCCTTGACATGTGGCACCCTTATATTCAAGCAATGGTAAAGGCCAATCAACAAATAGGCCACCCCTATTTGATGGCACAAACTACACGTACTGGAAGACACGTATGAACTTTTACCTCAAGTCTCTTGATTTTGATTTATGGTCGATTGTCATGAATGGTTATAAGAAACCACTACCTATGGTAGTAGTGTAAAGCCTAAAAAATCAAGTTGCGCCCTAAATATACTGATCAGTGATCAAATTGTGCCCCAAAAATTAGGTTGCACCACTGATATGAAGCTCAGAGAACGGACTGCACCACTGATCAGGTTGCGCCTGATATCAGACTGCGCCCAGTCTCTTTCTGCCAAAACCTACATGGCATCTGACACTTAATGGTCATCATTATCTGACAACACTGACGACTGACACAACAGTGAACGAGAAAAAACTTTTCGAATCTCGTGAATTGTGCCGCTCAAGGGATGTTAGTGGATAACTGTCCTGTACGCTTCGTGAGTTGCGTCCAGGCGCAATCTAAACAAAATTCTTAGTTTTGCCTGGGCGCAACCTAAATGACTTTTGCTCAGAAGCTGCCACGTGTGTAGGCACAGCCCAAATCAAGCGTAGTTTGACTTGTTGACTGAGGCTCGTGTAACCTGATAAAGTTGAGACAACTTACATTCTAAAGCAGGATGACGTGGCGCACATGCCACTAATCTCTCAAGACGTGTCTACTATCCTGTACACGACCACGCGCATCTCAATCATATGATGTCGTGCGTCTAAATACAGTTAGTACACGATTGACAACTGAATGAAAGTTGGCACAACAGGAGGTTAGTGCAACTCAATGTGGCGTAATCCAGCTTCGCGCACCATCAGAATAACTGCTAAAACAGTTATTTCAAGAACTCTTTAAATAGAGTTTCTAATCATTATCAGAGGGACACACACAGAGAACAAGAATTCTTATAAAATTGCTGCTGTATTCTCTAAAGGCTACACTTCAAGTTCACATAGTCCAAGGAATAAAGTGATCGTCTTCTGATCGGATTTATAAAGTTGTACTTCCCCAGAATTCATTATACTTTGTACTCTTTTATAAGTTTGGAATAAACAAAATTTATTTTTGCAAACAAAATGGCGACTCTGCTGGGGGCGACTTTTTCCTCCGACGAGAAAGTGACAACTCAATGTGACATTGCGTCGATCGACAAGACGCAGAAGACTCTGGTTGTTCAAGTCAACCAGACATCCTACGAGAATATGATCAACACCAAGAGCAACAAGTGCACGGTGGCTATCGCCAAGAACAGGACTGTATGGACTCCTAAATCTTCCACAGTCGCTGTTGCCCAGGCACAACTTGAGTACTCAATGACCAAGGCGCAATCCACCTCAATGACTCCAGCACAGCCTGTTTCTGTTGCTAGGGCACAATCTGTTCACCCTGTTGCCCATGCGCAGTCTACTACTATCTTTGCTGCCAAGGCGCAGTCAGTTCAAGCTACTGTCGAGGCACAGTCTACCAATGTTGCTGCCAAGGCGCCACCAGTAGTCCGTAGGACTATGGCGCAACCCAAGCAATTAGCAACCCAGACACAGTCTGCTACTCTGGCACAACTCAAGAGAACTAGTCTTTTGGCTATTTCCTCTTCCAATTCTCATGTTCTAAACTTGGAGAATTCATGTCCTAGTGCCAACACTAGACAAAATAAAGGGAAAAGTCCTTTGACATTTCCTTAATTGACACAATCTATGCCTAAAATGGTCACACAATAGAATAAAGGGAAACGCTTCTTAGCTAACCCTATTCAAAATAAAGGTAAGCACCCTTTGGTCTTTCCTCAAACTTTTCTGGTCTACGACTCAGAGGAAGACGTATCAGATTCTATTCCTGTAAACAGAGGTCCTCGGATCTCTGATACCGAAAAGAATACTGATCAGAGAGGTATCTTTCCTACCCCTATGGGGTCTGGTCAAGACCTTCCTACCTTGCAAATTTCAAGATCCAAGGAAGAAAAATTGAAGGTATCACAAACAGTGACATCTGGAGAGGAATTTTTAGATTTACGTGCTTATCTCAATAGGCGTCAATCAATATCAACTTTGGCGAAACGTAAGAACCCTATGCGAAAGGCCAATCTGCACCAAAAGCCAAAGTTTAAAAAGAAAGACCCATCTACCTATGCTAATGAGTTTAGTACATCTTTGTACACTCAAGGAACTAAACACCTGAAGAATAGAAGACATGTTCCTAACATCATTAAGGAATATGTTTCTCCGACTTCTTCTCGTCCTGTGGTTGTAACTGATCTCTGGCAACATCTTACGCAAAGGCGGGAGACTACGGGAATGTTTTTCTCACCTCCAAATTGTGCTTCAAATTGCCACTACCTATATTAAGTTGTCATCAACTGTTGTTGCCAATCGGCTCGACGATCTGTCTTCGATCGTCTGAACTATGCTTCAACTCAGGAACATATATTAGAGGACGAAGATGAGCTATTATATACTTCTGTTAACACGACTTCTCAAGGCACTGGGGTGGGAAACGTTCAAGACGTAATTCATCCCGTAATCCCAGTCAACAATACTTAGATCGGATCCATGCATCCAGTGAAGGTGTCTTTCAATACACTAGATCGAGAAATCGACATTTGAACCAAGGTGTCTTTAATCAAGAAGATCTCCCTATCACCTTGTGGGAGAGGACTCTCTTTCGGAGTTTGATGCAGATAGTGAAAGTTCTTAACAAACTATCTTATCGACAGCTGCAAGAGAAGTGACGGTATATACCATTACGGAAGATCATGATGCCTTTACGTCAACCAGCCAAGAGCAACGAATTGTTGCATTAGAAGACAAATTAAAAACCATGACAGAAATGGTTGCAAGCATGCACACCATAATGGTGGCTCAATATACAGTACCCCCGATTGTAAACCATATTACAAATCCTGAGCTTATAGCATCTTCTGTACCTGTTAGTCTGGGGGTACCAGCCCCTCAGGTTGTATCTGTGCCAATTCAAGCTGATCCAAGTCAGTCTGGTGCTGGGGGTGGTAATTACCACGTTGTTCCTTCTCCTAATACTTCTAACCAGCCTACCAATCCTAAACATCAGGGGATGCTAATGAAGCTGTAAAACTCTTACGCACTCAGTTTGAGGCCTTCAAGCATAAGGATGGCCTACAAAGACTGGGCATAAAGCAACCATATCTACAGAGTGGAAGAAAGTTCCATTTCCTCCTAAGTATAAGCTTCCAACCATTATGTTGTTTGATGGCAACACTTCTCCAAGTCAGTACATCAATCATTTTGAGGTGATGACTGATCAATTACAGCCAAATAATGCTATCCTTACCAGAGTGTTCGTCGGTTGTTTAGCCGGTGCAGCATATGACTGGTATCGTAGCCTGCCTGATGGCTGTATCACTTCTTTTGTTGGTTTCAAGCAAATGTTCTTGGAACGATTTTATGAGGAAGTCAATGACATGACGATGTCTGCCCAAATTAAAATTAAACAGAGGCACAATGAATCCATATAGAGTTTTATTGAAAGATTCTGCTGAGAGGCACTCAAAATTTCTTTAGGTACTCCATCTGCTGTAACAATAGACACTTACAAATCAAACTTGTTGCCTATTATCAGTATGTGGACGAGATCTACACAATTCCATGATTGGCCTTTTTTATTGATAATGCAAAGGCGGCAGAAGTTAGTGCTGAAAAGTTCAAGCAGTTAGGAGTCCAGATGACTCATCCTAACCAAGATGAACATTCTACACCCGGGGGTAGTAATCGCCAGAATAACCGCAAGAATAAAGAAACACTAGCCATTAATCTCAAAGCCAAAGAGTCTTTGGTTGTCAATGTCACTCAGACGGCATCCACCCCATCAGCACCACTGCAAATGTCAACTCGTCCAAAAGAAGAGTATTCTTTCGATGAAGATGGTACTTTAAGCATCTTCGATTGCTTGATCAAAAGCAATAACCTTCAGCTTCCAGAGGCAAAGCGACCAGAAGAAGTTGGTAAAACTGATCACCCTAAATACTGTGTTTATCACAGATTCATAGGGCATCCAACCAGAGCATGTTATGTGCTTGAGGGCAAAATCCAGGAGTTGGCCAACTCTGGAGCAATTACTCTACAGCAGGACGAGAAAATGGTGACTGCTAATGTAGTTTCTCTCTAATTCGGTGATTTTCTACCACAACTCGTACAAGATGGTATTGTCCCCATTCCAAGGACTACTCTAGAAATTGTGAATATCCTACCTCCTCAAAATGAAGGTCTTGTTTCGCTGTCAACTGACAGAGGAGAGATTATGTGGATTCATCCAGATATGGTGGCCGAATTTGAAACGTCTTCCTCTTCTAAGCAAAAGAAGCATTCCGAGTCTAAATCCAAGAACTGCAACATGGTATCCTTTGAACCAATAACAGAAGAAGAAATTCTAATGGGCACTAGATCTGGAAAACCCTATCTTCGGGAGTATTTCGAAAATCAAGAGAACCCTGCTCCATCCCCGAATGCTCTTCTTCCATCATCTTCTTCTGCTGAAGATACACTATCTACATCCTTACCAGTGGTCGAACCATCTCCTCCTAAACCAACATCAGCAGACAAGGGAAAGCAACATGTTCGCTTTGATAGCATTGAAGAAGTCATCATCTCTTGGACTTGAAAAGCCTTATAATTTTGACATATTGGCTCAATTGGCCAATACTCCAGCAAGATTGTCAATCTTTAAACTTTTACGTCTCTCAAAAGAAACTCGTGAGACATTAAGTGAAGTCTTGATGCAGGCTGACGCTTGTTTGACTCTTCTCAAGAAGCCCAAAAAGGAGCCAGTCAGCTGTGCACATTGTCATGGTGTATTTGAATTAATGCCCAATATCACTTTTACACAAGATGACATATTGTTAGAAGACAATCGTCATGATCGTCCTCTCTATTTCACGGGGTATGTAGACACCATAAAAGTCGACCGCATTCTGATTGATCCCGGGTCTGCACTTAGCATCATGCCGAAGTCCTTAGTGGATGCTTTGAAAATCCCAGTACACAATCTTTCTACAACTATCACTACCATCTTGGGACTAAATCAAGGAAGAAGTGAACCTTTGGGGAAAATATGCCTAAAACTTCAAATTGGCAATCTTCGTACAAAGGTACCTTTCTATGTTATTGACAATCATGGCTCATACAATGCTTTGTTGGAAAGGCCATTCCTCCATAAACACAATATTGTACCCTCTACGCTCCACCAATGTCTCAAATATGTGGATGGTAATGGAGAAGTCCAAAAAGAGGTTGCAGATCTGAATACTTTCAAAGGAGTTGAAGCATACTGCAACGATTCTCGTATGTACAAAGAGGAATTCATGAAGGTGGTACTAGCAATGGACACAGATGAAGAATAGAAGAGTATACCTAATAATACTGTGGTAATTTCGGTCAAAGGACGTACCTCCTGTCCTCAGTCTTCTAAACCTCTGACTATCTATCTTTCTTCCCATGAGAAGCGACCTAAAGGTGATAGTCAAGAACAAAGGGAGCTCACCTCTTCTGAGCCGCTTGTAATCGATCTTCATCACAAGAAGCTCCCTCCTCCTTCTCGTTCTTCTTCTCCCCCTCATGTCATCAATCTGACTAAGCCTGCTAAGGCTAAAGTCCCTATTATAAATGATGGTATAAAAATCAATAAAGCATCTTCTTTGCAGTATACTGATGTCTTTTACTATACTCAGTGTTATCTAGATATGCTAGATAGCTTTAAACCACTTACAATAGAAGTCGTATCATCTCAACGAAACGTGGTATCACTGGATATAATACAAGAGTCGTACTTCTTAGTACCGTCTCGAAAGAAAGATAAAAAGCCTATATTCTTCAACAAAAAAGAAGAACCAAAAATTATGCTCTATAATGATAATAGAGATGATACAGGAAGGCTATGATTACGATGCTATAGTCCACAATCCAAAGCCATCATCCGTAAAATGGGCTATAATTTCAGAACAGGTCTCAACAATGGTAAAGGAAGGCGAACCCCTCTTCGTATTGCTGTTCCAAAAGGAAAATCACAACAATACCATAGTAAAATGAAATGAGGACTAGGTTATACGTCACCACTTCCAACTCCAGAACCTTCTGAATCTGATGAAGAAGAACGTTCAAACTCCTCTGATTCTATCTTATGGGATTCTGATACCAGCATCGGTCATGTTCATAAGGAGATAGTATCTTCTAATATGGTGTCTGCTGAATTCTCAGAAGATGACGAAAGTGACATTGAAGAAGCTATTGAAATGGACCCTTAGGCACAAAGGATGGACAATCAGTGGGAACTTTGTTCTGAACAACGAGAACCACCCACTGAGGATCAACTGGTCCAAATCGATATTGGAGAGAAAGGTGCATCACGACCAATCTTCGTTAGCAAAAATCTTATAAAATCCCTAAATTTCTACTATTTTTTTTATTTATTAAAATTTGGTACTGATTTAAATTTTTGTATTGTACGTCATGCAGTCGTATTTTACGTCGTGCGTGGAAATTTATTTTTCGCGATTGCTCGACGAGTGCGAATATGTGCGAGCGTACATATTTTTAGAAAAACATTTTTTTCCTATTTTTATGGTTTTAAATTAATATACATAATAATTATTTTATTATCGTTCCAAATTTTCCAAGTTTGTTATTTTATTTATAAGGCCTTTCATTTCTCACAATTATTACAAAGAAATAATATTTTTATTGTATGCTAGAAAAGCAAACTTTCGTATAAATAATTATGCTTACATAATTAATTATTAGCTTATTTTTTTAAATAAATAATAAGGTATTTTCGAAATTAATATTATAGTATTTTTGGAAACCATATTTTGAACTTATCATGACAATTTAAACCTTTATTTAAATTTATATTTTTATTTAAATAGTTAACTAATTGGAATTTAATTTATTTGATTTGATTTTTAAACTAAAAATTTAATTAGATTGGATTGTATTTGGAATTGGATTTGGATTTGATTTCATTGTTTTAAATTTAATAGATGATATATCTTTGGGTTTTAAATCTATTCCTAGGCCTATCCAAAGTGGGAATTCCCACATCCTATAAATAGGCAGGTACTCCTCCACATTATTCATCCACAAATTATTTCCACCATCCTCAATGTGTGTGCCTCGTGTCCATATCCAACATCTTTCCGTGTCGGCCGTGACAGCCTCGGGTCCGACCCCGGTGACCTTCTTATTCCATCTTTTTACACATACATTTATATTTCTGTCGACAACCCGACAATATATACCAAATTCCTAATCTAATCCCTAACCTAATCCACTCGTCGCCCCCGACTCATCTCCACCCATCCCGACCTAGCAACTCCCTGGCTGCCTCCTTCCAGTTCAAACCAACCAAACCGCAATCGTCAGCACCACCAGCCTCCCGACGACACCCGACCACCGATCCACCGTCACAGCCCGACCCCGACTTCGGCCAACCACCCTCACCATCCAACCGACAACACCACTTCCGCTGTCATCAGAACCGTACCTCCTGCCACAAAATCCCCGGTCGCCCTGTCGACCTGCCACCAACAGCACGTCTCCTCGCCGAAACCCCGGCGAACGCCACCACCGCAGACCACCAAAAGAAAACCCAGCCTGTCCCCGGCCAACCCAGGCCGGCGATCACCTCGACACCACCACCATCAACCAATGAAGAAATTGGAGAAAAATCTTACCTGACCGACCCAGTGCTCCTCCCGTGGCCGCTGTCTCCTCCGCCGCTTCTTCTGGAGCGAGCACCGTCGTCGCCGCCGCACCGGAGGCACGTGCGCTCCTCCCAACCACTCCCTGCCTCTCCGCCGACTCAGATCTGGCGACCGCCTCTGCCCTAGCCACCTCCTTGGCGCCCTTCCGCGCCGAGCGGCGCCGCCCACCACCATCCCGCCGGAGCCCCCGTCCACCGAGGTCCTCCGCCACCGGGCCGAACCCTCCGGCGAACCCGCGCCCCGCGTACAGCCCTTCGAACCGCCACCGCGCCCTTCGCCTGAGCCGTTCTCCTCTTTCCTCCGCCCGCGCCGTCGAAACCCTCCTCCTCCGGCCGAGACCGCCCCTCCGCCGAGATCGGACCGCTCTCTCCAACCCCTCTCCGTTCTCTCTTTCTCTTCTTCTCCCTCCTCCTCTGCTTTTTCCTTTCATTTTTTTTCTTTCTTGTTCTGAACTCTCTCTCTCTCTCTCCCTCTCTTGCTTTAACAGCAGTGTCCCCTCTTCGAGAGGATCGAGAGGAGTACTCAGTACTGAGTACACAGTGTACTCATTATTATTATTATTAATTTTTTCTTTTCTTTTTTTCTTTTTTCTATTATTATCTTTATCACTATTATTTCTCTTATTATTATTATTATTATTATTATTATTATTATTATTATTATTATTATTATTATTATTATTATTATTATTGTTTTGTTAATATTATAATTTGTATTCGTACAAATACTTCTAGCTAAATTCAAAGTTTAGTTTTAACACTAAAAATATCCTTCTCGAATTATAGGAATATATGTAGTTTTGGTCTAAAGGATTTATCATTTTAAATATTTATCTAGGATATATTGTAATTAATGAAATATAGTTTACTACCTAAAAATTATTTTTACCACTTTGGAGTATTTTAGCCCAATACATTTTTTAGGTTTTATATTTATCTAATAAAAATAGAGATAGCTATTTACAAATTGTTATTTTTAATGTACAATTTTTGTTTTTGCCTAAAGGTGATCTTATTTTACATTTTTTATTTTTCAAGTATATATATATCTAAAAACTATTTTAGCTAATAAAAATCTATTTTCGAGTATTATAAATAGTTTTTCAAAATCATATATATAGTAATTATCTAAATGCTCTTCGACTATCCTTCCGTCCGTAACCACACCCATTATTCCTACCCTCCTGCCAAATTCTTCCCTTCCACCTATCGATCCTAACCAAATTGACCCTTCTAGACTCAATGGAACTATCCATGCCACCAACAGAGGTCCCCTTGTGTAGTTGTTGCATCGAAGTTGCAGATCGTGCCACCGTGATCATCGCAGCACACCGGACGCAATACCAGGCAAGACACCTTGCCATTCGCTGTTTATTTATTTTAGCTCATATTTCATGCACTATTTATTTTCTTTATGCAAAAACTGTGATACATGGCATAACTGTTAGAACTTACTGTTTATTATATTTTCTGCTGTGTATTATTTTTCTTACAAATTAAACCTAGATTTAAGGGACCACCTTGTTTGTTGCATTCATTGGCCTTGACACGTTGTAAACACGAAGTTGTGTGTCGCATGTAGAACACGAAAGTGTGTGATTGGCTGGCCACCAGTACGTACAAGCCGTGCGATAGGAATAACTGCTAATAGAAGTTGCATGCTAGTTTGACTTAGCGGTTATAGTGGTTTGTGTTGTGGATACAACACAATAGGCATTGGGCGGGGAGGACAATTCCTTAGCATATGGGCTTCGATGCACTTCCCTTGTGACCCGAACTCTCCGCTGGAGATACGGGGTTGATGACCCATGCTCTTCCTGCTGGGGCCTCTGGTGCCCAAGAGGGGACTATGCCGATCCTATTTAGCCAGGGCCCATACGTAGGAAGGATTGTTCTTAACTACATATCACATAGAACGGTTAGGTACCTTATCCGTTAGGTACGAGTACTTTTGGTTTGGGTACTTTTATCTGATCGTGGCTTGGAACAATAACTTGTCGTAAATTAGTTCGTCACATCTTGTCCTTGTTTGGTTGTAGGTATGACTTACTACTTCGATGAGAAGGTTTTGAACCTTGTTGGGGTCCGGATACCATATTGGATTAATAGCATGGGAAGATACGTTACCGTGAATTAGTTTACCATCTTCTGTCCTTATTTGGTTGGGGGGATGGTACGCTCGTTCAGTAGGTGCGTATTGGAATATGTTATAATTCGATTTACTTATTTATTTGAGCAATATTTATTCAGTTTATATGGCATGCTATTATGTATCTTGTTACGTCCCTCTGAGGACCTGGTTGTCTTGCCAAGTGTGTGCTATTGTCTTTTGCAGGTGCTTTAGCTCTAGCCGTGTTCATTGCTATTTCTCGAGGATGATTGCACTTGGATCGACTTCGCTTCGCTCACCAAATTCATATCTTTACTCATGTACTTTTCCTTTACTTGTTGGTAGTGGATTTGTCTCCGCCCAACATATTGTATCAAGACAAATTCATTTTTATTATATGATATCTTATATTCATTTATTTTGTGTGGATGAGATTAGTTATGGTTCTACTGTATTATACAGCTTATGTATTCATACAAGTATTCTATATATTGGACTATACTTCGTATGAATACAGCTGGCATGTCTACTTTTCTAGTCCTACGTATTTTGGGACTGGGGCGTTACAAATCTTCCAGAGGATGATAAACAAGAATTAATTAACCTTATTCATGAATACAACGACGTCTTCGCCTGGAGTTATGAAGATATGTCGGAATTAGATCCTCAAATTGTAACTCACAAGCTTAACATTTTGTTGAATGCAAAACCGGTCAAACAACAACAACAACGATTCCAGCCTGAAATGATGGATACAATTGATGATAAAGTCAAAAACTTATAGCTTGCGGTTTTATTCGAGAAGAACAACATCCTGACTGGGTGGCCAATGTCGTCCCAGTCCTCAAGAAGATCGAAAAGGTTCGAGTTTGCATGGACTTTCGAGATCTCAATAATGCTTGCCCTAAAGATGAATTCCCTCTCCCAATTACTGATGTTATGATCGACAATACATGTGGATTCGAATGAATTTCTTTCATGGATGGGTTTTCTGGATATAATCAAATCCGGATGAATCCTGAAGATGAAAAACTTACTTTGTTTCGTACTCCTCGAGGAGTGTATTGTTATACAGTCATGCCGTTTGGTCTTAAGAATGCAGGTGCAACTTACCAGCGGGCTATGAGTACTATCTTTCGAGATCATTTGTGAAAGATTATCGAATGCTATATTGACGATATTGCTGTCAAAAGTTGTCTCAGGGAAGATCAAATTCAAGATTTAAGAACTATCTTCAATCTAATGTGCCAGCATCAACTCAAAATAAACTCCACCAAGTCTTTCTTGGGTGTCTCTGGTGGTAAATTTCTCGGCTTCGTTATTACCTCTAAAGGTATACACGTTGATCCCGAGAAGATCAAAGCCATTCAAGAGATACGTCCTCCAAGCAACCTAAAAGAGATACGAGGATTCCAAGGTCGACTTGCGTACATCAGGCGGTTCATGTCGAATTTATCTGGACGTTGCAGACCATTTACTCAATTAATGAAGAAATGTGTATCTTTCGTTTGGACGGAAGAATGTCAACGAGCAATTGACGACATAAAGCAGTATTTAATGAGTCCATCGGTTCTTGTACCACCGATCTCAGGAATACCTTTCTTAATATATGTCCGGGCAACGGATCATTCATTGGGAGCTTTGCTGGCTCAAAAGAACAAAGAAGGTCATGAACAAGCCATCTACTATCTTAGCCGAACGATGATTGGAGCTGAACATCGTTATAGTCCGTTGGAGAAGGAATGTTTAGCCTTAATGTTTGTTGTTCAGAAGACAAGACATTACATTATAGGCCAAACTATTCATTTTATATCTCGAGTCAATCCTCTTCGAGTCTTAATGAAGTAGCCAAGTACACTCAATTCTAGGCTTGCCACATGGGCCATATTACTAGCACAATATGATATAATTTATGTTCCTCAAAAGTCTGTGAAAGGCCAACCACTTGCTGACTTCTTAGCAGCTCATCCTGTCCCTGAGACATCTAAACTCTATGATGAGATTCCAGATGAAACATTAGAATCAAATATGATCTCAGAAGAATTTCCTACCTGGAGGTTGTTCTTTGATGGAGCTTCTAGAATTGGACCTGGAGGTACTCTTGTAGCTGGAGTAGGAATTGTTCTTGTTTCACCCGATGGATTAACTATTCAAAGGGCCTATTCTTTAGATGAATCATGCTCTAACAATGTGGCAGAATACAATGCCTTGCTCATTGGACTCCAATTAGCCAAACAACTGGATATCGAATATCTCGAAGTATATGGCGACTCTAAACTGATTGTTAATCAGGTTAGAGGCATATATGAAGTCCGACATCAAGATCTAGTACCATATCATGAAGCAGCAACCAAGATAGCTTCTTCATTCAAATGGTTCTTCATCGAACATGTACGTCGCATATGCAATACAAAAGCCGATGCCTTAGCTAACCTACCTGCGGTATTGGCAGTTCCAGTCAAAAGACAACAGATGGTTGTTATCTCTAATAGAAAACTATTCTGTGTTGAAAACAACCACAACATTGAATTCAGCAACCAAACTGAAGTCAACGTCACTTGTGAGGACTGGAGAGCACCTTTCATTGATTTTGCAGTACATAACATCTTACTAGAAGATCTTAAAGAAGCTACAAGTATCCGTCGTCAATCGCTTCGATTCTATTATAACCATACTACTAAAACACTCTATCGAAGAACTTTTGATGGATTACTCTTGAGGTGTCTCACTGGTGATGAAGCAAAGCAAATATTTCGTGAAGCTCATGATGGTGTTGTGGAGCACATCTGTCTGGTCCTAAACTACAAGATCGTATTCGACGTATGGGCTACTACTGGCCCTCTATGGTATCAGATGCTATTGACTATGCAAGAAAATGTCGTACATGTCAGATTCATGCAGATTTTATTTACCAACCATCAGAATTTTTTCATCCGACTGCTGCCTCATAGCCTTTTGAAGCTTGGGGCATGGATATAATTGGCCCTATCAATCCTCTTTCATCTAAAGGGCATCGGTTCATCTTAGCTATAACTGATTATTTCTCCAAGTGGGAAGAAGCTATACCATTAGCTGAAGTTAAAATGAGTAGTGTCATCAACTTCATCAAACATCATGTGATCTACAGGTTTGGTGTCCCTTGCCGAATCATCCATGATAATGAAACACAATACATCAGCCAAAAGTTTAATAGGTTCTGTGATGATAACAGAATCAATAATGTCGCCTCTACAGCCTATAATCATGCGGCTAACGGGTTGGCTGAAGCATTCAAGAAGACCATTATCAAACTCCTTAAAAAGTTTGTCTCTATTAACAAACGTAATTGGAGTGATAAGCTCAAAGAATGTCTATGGGCATATTGCACTACCGTCCGTTACCCTACAGGTTGCACACCTTTTTCTCTGGTATATGGATGTGAAGCTGTGCTACCTTTGGAAATTCAAATTCTATCATTGAGAATCGCCATTGCTAATGAGCTTACTACAGACAATAATGATCGTCTTCGGCTTCAAGAATTGGAGGCACTCGACGAGAAAAGGTTGTTAGCTTAACAGCATATCGAACTTTATCAGGCCCAGATTTCAAAAGCTTTCAATCGCAAATTCAGAGTGCAAACATTTCAAAAAGGCGAGTTGGTTCTTACAGTCATACGTCCTATTACTATGACATATATGAGCAAAGGCAAGTTCGAGGCAAAATAGAAAGGACCGTATGTGGTAAATAAAGTCTTCTCCAATGGAGCCTATCAATTAACAGATATGGATGGCAGAGTTGCTATGGTACCCATCAATGACAAATTTCTAAAAAAAAAATATTATGTATAAAGACAAAATGTACTTTATTTTCAGAGACATGATGTAAATAAAAGTTCCTTTTTTATTCAAAAGCAGAATAAAATTACATAATATTATGGGTGGGGAGGAGGCCCTGATCCTTCATGATTAAATACAAAGTTCGCCAATCGTTCAAACATCTCGCTGTCTGAACACACTAGGAACTCACAAACAGCCATCCTCAATGCCTCTTCTTCGACAGTTTTTCCAGGCTCCACTAACTTGGAGATCAAATCCTGTACTGGTGCAGGAGGAACAGTTGAGCCTTCGCCCCTTTCTTTTTGAGAAGGCACTGGAGGCTCAGCAAGGGAAGTCTTGGTTTCTTCTTTAGTCTTCGGAACAATCAAATCTTTGGAAGATAATTTTTTGCACAGAAAGAAAAGAGATTGACAATATTTACAAAAGTTTTGTTCTATTTATAGGCAGAACAACTAAGTAATCAGCCTCGAGAACTGATGCGAATTTTGGAAAGAGGCACAACTGTTCGTTCATTTCTAACAGTTCATTCACAACCGACTCTTCATCTTCCCTTCTTCGAAACCGACGTGCTTGATTCATTCGCTTTCTTCTTCGTAAGTTTAAACGACCATTCATTCATTCAATATTTCTTCCTCGGAAATTGAAGTTAATGATCACCCATTCATTCATCATAGTGAGAGGTCATGTCTCTTACGAACTTGAATTCCAAATATTCACGTCAAAAAAAACTTGCCATATTCATAATCCTCTCTGGATTCTGTTATCTATGACAACATAGCAAAATCAAATTATATAAAAAAAGAATAATGAGACAATTATTTCTTTATTCCTTCTTTAAAAGCATAGATAGATCTTGATGAAAATCTATTACATCCTGGATTTCCATTCTAATGAAGGTCTATTACATCTTTGGATCTTCCCATCGATAATGAAGGTCTATTACATCTTTGGATCTTCTTATTTGTTGGTGGCAATTCCTTGTCGTCTCGACCTGAAGCAACGTGCTAGACAATGGAATTAACTCTGGTCTTCTCTCTCAGAAAGACGAGAGGAGAACCCCAGAGTGCAGCAGCCCAAAGATGAGCTGCTGTCAATACAACTGGTGGAGAGAAGACTGCCCGCCAGGGGAACTAGGAATAAGATCATCCTTGTGATACAATTCCTAGTTCTGCGTCTTCACCATCCAACTCTCATGTGTATAGGCTCTTCCTACCATCTGAGGAAGATCCTTCTTAACATGAAGAGTCCTGAGCTGTCTGATTTGAGTGTCAGAACCATATGAGCTGTCTGATGTGAGTGTCAGAAGAATGATCTCTACAACACCAAATCACCAATGCCAGTTCTGAAGAAGCTCGCTAACCATGTCCCTGCAAATATCAATAAAACAGGAGAAATTAGCAGAATCTATCAGTTGTATGCGTCTACAAACAGGCGCACATCAGCATTGCGCCTACGAACAGGCGCACATCAGCATTGTGCCTACAAACAGGCACACATCAGCACTGCTCCTACAAACAGGAACATATCAGCACTAAGCACTGATCAAACAAGTGTATGTCAGCAATACTTGCCTCTAATCAGAGCTAAACACTGGACCACAGTGTACGCCTATTCTCAAAAATATTTAGCGCATATCAACAGTGTCTACACCATGCAGATCGATACTTGTCTCCAAAAGTGGTACGAAAGAAGAATATTCATACCATTGATTCTTCGTCGAGACTTACCAATTTTTGAAGACATAGCATGCAGGCAAATAACATCAGGATGAAGTGGCGCAAGTAAAACCTTATGGGAGGACATTTGTTTTGAGAGAGTATAAATGATCCTTTCATTTCTTGATGTCCTTTTTAAAGAGGTTAAAGATGAGGTGGGTGCGTCGTTCTAGGATCCTATTTTGGGAAAGAACTAAAAATGGGCATCTAAAACCATGTAACGACTGCCACGTGTTCTTCAGAAGAAATAGTAAAACGAAGAATTAGCTAAAAGAATATGTCCATGAGCACCATTCTAAATCACAGCCACACAAAATCGAAAATTTTAGGTTTCATTGCATAAAGACGGGTAGACCCCTACAGTCAATGACATAAAAATAAAAAGTTGTTATGCCTAGAAAATTATTTCTTGTCCTTGCCTTCATCAGTCTGACGAAGGGCGGCGTCCAATTCTTGTATGGTGCGGATCCCCAAGCGACGCATCAGGTTAAGAAATCCCTCCGAATTGTCGTACTCCTCAAAGGATGATCCGCCACTCGACCTATTGAAGACTGACGGGGTTAAACCGAAACAGTTCAAAAAGTTCACTGCCCTCAAAGCTGGGTCAGCCTCCAACAAAAAAGTTGTAGGTGCAACATCACGTCCCGCTTCAGGAGACTTGATTGTGGTGTCAGCATTGGTCTCCATCTCTTTCTTCTTGGGGGCCATTGAAGAATAGAAGTGAAGAACAAAGTACAAAGATCAACTACTACATATATATCATCAAATTGACTCTTCGTATTCCTCATGGGAAACTAAAAATAATCAATGAAACTCCAGAAGACGAAGAGAGGATTGAGTATTTTCGAGAAAGGTATTTAATCGTGGTGATCGAGCATTGTCCGGCGCAACTTGACTTAGTCAAAACTTTTCTAAATTCTAAGTATTCCAAAACTTCGCAAATATTTTTAAGTTTTGAAAATTTTGAAGGGGGTCTTGTAGTGCCTAAATAATCAAGTTGCGCCCTAAATATACTGATAAGCGGTCAAATTGTGCCCCAAAAATTAGGTTGCGCCACTGATATGAAGCTTAGAGAACGGACTGCACAACTGATCAGGTTGCGCCTGATATCAGACTACGCCCAGTCATTTTGTGCCAAAACCTATGTGGCATCTGACACTTAATGGTCATCATTATCTGACAATACTGACGACTGACACAACAGTGAACGAGAAAAATCTTTTCGAATCTCGTGAATTGTGCCGCTCAAGGAAAGTTAGTGGGCAGCTGTCCTGTACGCTTCGTGAGTTGCGCCCAGGCGCAATCTAAACAAAATCCTTAGTTGCACCTGGGCACAACCTAAATGACTTTTGCCTAGAAGCTGCCACGTGTGTAGGCGTAGCCTAAATCAAGCACAGTTTGACTTATTGACTGAAGCTTGCGCAACCTGATAAAGTTGAGACAACTTACATTCTAGTACATGATGAAGTGGCACACATGCCACTAATCTCCCAAGACGTGTCTACTATCCTGTACACGACCACGCGCATCTCAATCATATGATGCCATACGTCTAAATACAGTTAGTACACGATTGACAACTGAATGAAAGTTGGCGCAACAGGAGGTTAGCGCAACTCTATGTGGCGCAATCCAGCTTCGTGCACCATCAGAATAACTGCTAAAAAGTTACTTCAAGAACTCTATAAATCGAGTTTCCAATCATTATGAGAGGAACACACACAAAGATCAAGAATTCTTGCAAAATTGCTGCTGCATTCTCTAGAGGCTACAGTCTTCAAGTTCACATAGTCCTAGGGATAAAGTGATCGTCTTCTGATCAGATTCGTAAAGTTGTACTACCCCAGAATTCATTGTACTTTATACTCTTTTGCAAGTTTGGAATAAACAAATTTTGTTCTTGCAAACAGGTAGTGGGTGAATTAGTAGAAAAAACCATTCGACAGATATACCGACAACAAGCTAGTCTTGATGCAAAAGCTATTAATGCTTTATTCCATGCTATAGATAGAACTAAGTTCAATAGAGTTTCAACATGTGTCATGTCTTACGAGGTTTGAAAACTTCTTGAGGTCACTCATGAAGGCACTTCACAAGTGAAAGAGTCCAAAATCTCACGACAAACACAATTGTATGAGACCTTCAAAAAGAAGCCTAATGAGACTATCACAAACATGTTTACTCGGTTTCTAGATATTGTTAATCCTCTATCTTCTCTTAATAAAATACAGAAATCATAAGAATATTCGGAAGGTGCTTCATGGGCTAACCAAGAACTGAAATCCTAAAGCGACGGCCATTATTGACGGAAATAATCTCACGACAATGACTCTTAAAACTCTTAGGCCTCGTTTGGTTCATGGATTCAAGCAATCCGGAAAGGAAACTTGTTCCTTTCCTTTGTTTAGAAGCCACAAATTTAGGAAACACTTTCCTGACATGGGGGAAAATATGAGGGAAAATGGTTCCTCTCATGACCCATGGGATTCATTTTCCCTCCTCCATTTCCAGCATTAATTACCAAACATTATGACAAAAGTAGCCTTGATTTATTACCTATTTTACCAATTAACTCTTCATTATAATTATGTTGACATTGGATATTATTGAAACAATGATATATTTTTTCTTTCCTTTCCTACACCAACCAAACATAGGAAAGGAAATTTGATAGGAATTCTACTTTCCCATCCCCATGGAAAATACATAGGAATTGATTTCCTTTCTGTGAACCAAATGAGGCCTTATGGGAAAGCTTGTGATGTATGAGCCAGACCTTAAAGATTTCAAAGACTCAGCTCCAAAAGAGAAGACGATAGCATTTGAAGCTAACCACAAGACAGCCTCCGACGATGAAAGTGAGACAGACAGCTCAGACAATGAACAGATGACCCTCATCACAAGGAACTTCAGAAGATTCCTTAGATATAAAAAGACAAGCCGAAAGAAAAATGATTCCAGAGATGATGAAGAACCGATCTACTTCAGCTGTAAAAGAATATGTCACATCAAGAAGGATTGTCCTGTTATAAGAAAGGGAAGCAGGCATGATCAGACGAGCAAGAGAAGGTCTTCGACTAGAAACTATGCTAACACTAGCATTTGGTGTGAAAGTGAAGCTAGTGAATCTGAAGAAGAAGAGAAGCCTCGCAACACAGTGAACCTATGCTTTATGGCTACAGATGCTAAGGTAATATCGAACCATCTCTATGGAGAATTTATATTCGATGAACTGACCGATGCTTTCACTGATCTGTTAAAAGATCAGACGAAAATGATGGATTTGTAGAAAAGTGCTAAGAAAGTGCTAAAATTTGTACAAACTATGTTTTCAAAGCAATCTTAAATGCTAGAAGATATTAGGGATTCCTCGAATGATACAAATAAGATTACTTCTTTAATGTTAAGCTTATATAATACTCCTACAAAGCTTAAGAAAGCCAATCAAGAAAATGTAAAACTTAACAATCTCTATAAACTAGAGAAAAAATGTACAATATTATTGCTCAAAGAATAGATGCACTCATGCCTAAATAGAATGAAGCATGTGACGTCTCTAAAATGTTAGAGATAAAATTGGACAAACAGGTTGTCAAACCTATAGCTCAAGTGAACACAAGTCACAAGGCCAAGCATAAACACAACATGTCCAACACTACTAGAACTGTCAGGAGCCATGCATATATGTATACCTTTTCACACAATAAGAAAACACACACATCTTCAAAAACAGATGTACATGATCTTCGAACTACACCGAGTACTAACACTTCTGCTACATGTCACTATTGTGCTATAAAGGACATATATCACACCAGTATAAGATTAGAAAGCTTGTAAATATGAATGTATATGTATAGGTTCCAAAAACTAATATATCAGGACCCTCATGAAAGTGGATACTAAAGGTTACATCTTCAACTTGTGTTGTACTTGGACCTTCCTCCTCCTACTAAAAACAAGGGAATTCTCGATAGTGGTTGCTCCAGGCACATAAAAGGTGATAACACATTATTTACAACTCTATCGATGAAGAAAGAAGGCTATGTCTCCTTTGGGAACAACCTTAAATGACATATTATTGGAATTGCCGATATAAGTACTTTCTCTCATCCATTATTAAAGATGTATGCTTAGTAACAGAATTAAAACATAACCGATTAAGTATAACTGACTGATCATGTTTATGGAATTAATTTTGTTAAGAATGAATATTTTTGTTTATGATAAAACTTCTGGAATAACTTCCTTTGAGGGAATAAGAGAGGACAACATATATGTACTATATCTGTCAGAGAAGATTAATAGTACAGGGAAGTGTCTGTTCACAATTCAAGATAAAAGCTGGATATGGCATATGCGTCTTGGGCATGCGAACATGGACACTATCGCATGATTGTCCACCAAGAAACTGGTAAGAGACTTACCTGATATTACTTTCAAAAAAGATATAATCTGTGTCGAATGTGAAAAGAACAAGGCATCTCGATCATCTTTCAAATCAATAAACATTGTAAGTACCTCTAGACATCTGTAATTATTAAATATAGAATATTTGGATCAAGTAGAGTCGCCAGTCTTGACAGTAAGCTACATGCTTACGTGATAGTTGGTGACTATTCACAATAAACTTGGGTTTATTTTCTTACAAATAAAAATGAGGCCTTTTTCTAATTTGTATCTTTTTATAAAAAGGTACAAAATGAGAAAGGATTCATGATTACTCGGATACGAAGTGATCATTGAGAAGAATTCGATAACCATGAGTTTAAATCCTATTACGAATCAAATGGGCTATCACATTAATTCTCTTGCCCTAGAACTCCTCAACAGAATGGCGTTGTAGAGAGGAAGAATAAAACTCTTGGCGATATGGCCAGAGTTATGCTTAACCAGTATAATCTTCCAAAATAATTTTGGGCAAAAGGTGTTTATACAGCATGCCATGTTTTGAATAGAATTCTTATTAGACCTATCTCTAAAAGACTTCCTATGAATTATGGTTCAATAGAACTCCTAACATGAGCTAATTCAAGATCTTTGGTTGTAGATGTTTTATTTTAAATACAAAAGATAACCTAGGAAAATTCGATGAAAAAGCTGATAAGGGCATATTCTTGGTGTATGCGGCAAAAAACAAGGGATACAGGATATTCAACATGAGATCACTTGTTGTTGAAGAGTCAATCAGTGTCACATTCGATGAGCTGAATAGTCAACGCAATAACGATAGTGACAAAAAGAAAGAGAAAACTTTCCTCCAACAGAAAATCAGAAGATATACCATCCTCTCATACATGAAAAGCCTACAGAAACGTTTGTGGTTTATGCCATACCATCCAAAAGAACTGGTAATAGGTGATGTATCAAGATGTGTAAGTACTCATTCAAGCACAAGGGAGATAGTTGCTAATATTGTATTCATTTCCAAAATAGAACCTAAAAATGTTTTAGAAGCTTTTAAAAATGAATTTTGGATTTCTGCAATAGAAGAACTAAACCAATTTGAACGAAATCATGTCTGGGAACTCGTTCCTAAACCTATTGATCATCTAATCATTGGTACCAAGTGAGTGTTCCAAAATAAATTAGATGAGAATGGTTCAGTCATACACAACAAAGCACATATAGTAGCTCAAGGCTATAATCAAGAAGAATGCATTGACTATGATGAGACGTATTCTCCAGTTGCTAGACTAGAGTCCATTATTATGCTTTATACTTTTGCAAGTTTTTGTGGTCTCAAACTCTTTCAAATGGATGTCAAAAGTGTTTTTCTAAATGGCTTTATAAAAGAAATTTTTTTTGTAAAACAACCTCCTTGCTTCGAAGATTTTAAATGTCCTGATCACGTAATCAAGCTTCGTAAGGCTCTCTACGGTCTCAAACAAGCACCTCGTGTATGGTAAGAGGGCCTTAGTTCCTTCTTACTCAAATACGGCTTTTCAAATGGGAAGATTGATTCTACTCTCTTTATAAAATCTTTGGATAAACATATTTTATTAGTGCATATATATATGTAGATGACATAATTTTCGGATCAACTAATGAGATGCTATGTAACAAGTTTGCTAAGTGTATGCAGAGTGAATTTGAAATGAGCATGATGGAAGAACTAACATTCTTCCTCGGGCTACAAATTCGACAAAGTTCAGAAGGGATATTCATCAATCAAGCAAAATATACAAAAGGCTTGCTAAAGAATTTTGACATGGATAACGTCAAACCTATCGGCACATCTATGACAACATCTACAAAGCTTGATATAGATTAAAGTGGTACACCAACTGACGTACGTAAGTAGAGAGGTATGATTGGAAGTTTACTATACTTATGTTACGCCCCATTCCGAGAATATGGCGAGCCGAGTACGTAACACCATCCCCAGGCTACGCGACATACGATTACTTCAGTACTCATATTCGCGATTGTCGCCCGTATGGTTCTAGGATACGTTATCAAAGGTCATAATATTCCATAATAAAACAAATATTAATCTAAAAAGGGACATTCTAAGCTATAAATAGGGAAGTGGACTACTTCACCCAGCACAAATTATAACCCAAATATAATTGTATACCATATACATATATGCCTGATTGATGATAAGAAGAACATATAGCTTCAGCATCATATTGATCCCGTTCTCCGGTCCTCTTTAATGTATAATAGTAGATCCTTGGAAGTATGTCTACAAATCTAGTAAACAATACTAGGTCGTCAAACGACATACAATCCCTCAGTCAAGGACGAGAAAATAAAATAAGTAAATTGAGAATATCTGAGATGATCGGATTCTCGAAATTCTAAAGTAAAGAAATTGAGAAATTAATTCAGAGGGATTGTAACGTTAAATTAAAATATGACTCTAAATAGATTATATTCTAGTAAATTCCTCAATGTTCGTCCTATGACTAAATCCTAATAATTCATAAATAATGACTACAATCACAATCACAACACCTTAAATTCACTACTACAATCATAGTCAAATTTTCTTTATGATGATGCAATTTAGAGAACAATGTGGATCACGATCACTCTCTAATTTCCCGACAATAATATCATTCATGCGGGACCAAGTGGTGTTCGGATTGTGTACGGTACCTTAGGTCCGACCCCCTACATCTTGTGGGAAACTTGTTGCATTAACTTTTTAAATTTCAGTTTTATTCTCAAAATTTACAGGACTATTCTCGGGTGGTGAGCTAGGCCTCACCCCCGACATCGCAAGGTCTTAAAAATACGGGACTATTGATCAGCTTTTACAGGAGTTATTATATTATCGAAATTTTGATAGATGTGATCCAGTTGTTCTCTCCCACCCTATGATGCAACTACAATCACAAATAATAGTCTATTGACTCCTATGTCTAATAACATGTTCCAACTCAATTATCATCTCGTATGTCCAAGACAATATGCCATATGGTAATATCTTGTTGGTAGGCGATTGTCCACCTTATTACCATCTCTTGTGTCGAAAACAACATGTCATATGGTAATAATTGTTGGCAAGGAATCATTCAACTTATTTTACTATCTCGTATTTCAAAGACAACACGTCATATGGTAATATCTTATTGGCTAGAAAGCTAGATATAAACTTAGATTATTCTATTATGTTTTCCTAATTCTGGAATTCTCTAAATTGGCTAACTCCCGAAATTACTAAAAATTTCAGCAGAGTCTCCTTTGTATTTGTTGACCCAGAAATTTTATAATAGATAATATATATATCAAAATCTCGGGTATGACGACCCCTTTAGTGGAGCAACCCTCAACACGAGTACCATGCAATATATAAAACTATAAGTACACCGACCGTTCGGTGGAACAACTCAACAGCGGAAAGCACACGCAGTTATATATGGATAAATCATGGATTGCAATTCGTAAATTCTATGATACTTTGCCAATTTAGAGCTCGATATAGCCGATACGTCCTAGTATCGTTCTTGTAATTCAAACAGAAGGTTCCCTAGGTAACCCTAACTAAATTACGGGTTGAATTTCTTATCATAGTCTTAACACCTATTTATGGCCAATTCTATTTGTAGAAAACAATTACCCATAGTTAACTTGATATTTCTTTGACATACGTATTTATACCCACAAGCCAATAACTACATAAAAATTTGCTTTTTCATAAAATTCATTATATCACTTCTTAATTTTTATGCTACCAAGTCCAACATGACAACTTAATTATATATATTGATATCCGTGAATAATTTTCATTAAACTAATTTGGCACATAAATTTAAATCATAAACATCAAATCCATACTAACTAGTATCGTTGTGTCCTAACCTTTGTCAATACTCAAAATAATATTTATATGTACACTTGTGTCTGTGTCATAATATTAAATTTAACTATTTCTAAGTATCCAAACTGTATTTGGAAAGTAAGTATCCAAGCTATCGTTCATAATAATTGTACCCTTGTGTCGATGTCGCTTCCGGTACACGTGTCCGTCATACCCTTATTTACATATATACAAATTATCCTAATTCATACTCATGAAGGAAATAATTCTTAATCGATATGGCATAGACAAAAATAAAACAAATGGAAATAAAATGGAAGAGGGCTTGCCTTGATTCGAACAAAACCTAGAATCCCAAATTGATCCTTGTTGCTTCCTAAAATTTTTTATTTTAGAAATTTAGAATCTGACAGAGATTTAGAAATAGAAAGAAAATTAGAGAAGAAAGGGTTATACCTAGAGTGTGAAGGAGAAGGAGAAGAGATCGGAGTCAGGGAGGGGCTGGTCGGCGGTCGGTACGGCTGCGGTGGCCGGCGGCACTGGTAACGACTATCAGTAGTAGCGTTGATGTTGGTGATGGATGACGAGTGATAAAGGGGATGCTGATGGTGGTGTTGATGGTTGATGCGGTCAGGAGGGAGCCCAGTGACCAGGAGGCTCGACGGTGGCGACAGGTGCCGGCGATGGTAGCCGCCATAGGTGGCACAGATGGGCGCGGGTGCGGAAGACAGAATAACAGCAAGTGGAGGGAGTGTAAGAGAGAGATGGAGAGAAATAGGGAGATGACAGTGAGACAGGGAGAGATATATAGACATGAAGAGAAGTTAGTTGGAGGAAGGGTGTGGGAAAGGTGGAAGAGATGTAGGTGAGGTGTGGGAGAGGTACGGTGAGCAGATGGATTGTCAGGAGAGAGGGGGAGAGAGAGAGAGGGGCGGTGGAGTGAAGGGGTTGCTCCTCTCCTTTTTTCCAATAAACTGATTAAGAGAGAAAATTATATTTCTATTCTTGACACACATGCATGATGACACATAGATGCATGAGGTGTCCGAACAATTTAGAAAAATTACAAAAAAATCTAGGGTCCTATTTACAAATAAAAATGTAAATAGTTAAATAAAATTGATAACTAATCTTAAAAAAAGTTGTTTTTCCAACAGTAGAAGAATAATTGTAATTGGATATCTTTTTGGAAAAGTAAATAAATATATATTTATATAATCCCTATACCGTATTTAGAGTACGACTATTACACTTTATCCACCTTATAAAAATTTCGTCCTCGAAATTTAAATTTAAATATAAAATTTTCAAGAACAATTATAGAAAGAAATAAAATATTTTACCCACCTTACAGAGATGAAGTAGTAATTTATTAAATAATTAAATAAAATATCTTGCAACATATTTATCAAAAACTTTATGAAAACAAAGACAATTTGAAAATGCTAGAAATCATAAAAGATTCTTGAATTCAACTCAATGTTGTTTCAGCTCATAACCATGTATGATCTGTGAATTCAAAATTATATTTCTTATCCTCATTTTTTTTGCGTGATATAGTAATATTGTGTCTCGCCATTGCGCATATGGCTACAATCAAGATACCATTTTATTATCAGGGTTCATGGCTATAGCTTCTTGCTACCACGCCATCGATTTTCATAGAATGAGTAGGAATTATGTTTGTGAAGTAGTTTTACAGGTTAGGGTATTCTTTGTAATTCGAAAGATGTCCAAGAAATATTACTTAAAAATTCTCTCTTTTTTCCCCTTTATCTAAGTGTCAAAAGTACTATGTTACATTATAATACAAAATCTTTTGACAAAATTAGTAAAAAAAATCGCATATATATATATATATATATATTTTATATATATATATATATATTTTTATATATATATATATATATATATATATATATATATATATATATATATATTATATATATATATATATATATATATATATATATATATATTATCAAAAATACAAAATATCACTTTAAATTATTCAACTCAATGGTTTTCAAATCAAAACTAAGATAAATAAAATTTGATTTTTGAATATCAAGCATGAAAACCAATTACAAAAATATTGTCTAGATTCCCGAAATCTTACTTAGAACCATGTTTGGGGAATGTAGTGTCTCGTCTGTCCGGATGGCTGTAACAACTTCTCTTTTCATAATTCAATTGATTGACTTCATGTCTCATTGCCTCGTCAAATCAGTTGAAAGATTTTTGAGTTCTTGACACAAATAAATAAATATTCATTCACAGAAAATCCAATTATAGAAAGTCCAATTAAAATATTATTTTACAGGAAACCCAATGAAGAGAAATACATATCTACATATTTAGATGGAAAATGATTCCCAAAACTCAGGGGTACTACTAGAACAAAATTCGATTTAAAAGAGAAGACACAATTCCATATTCTAATCGACAAACATTGGATGAAACAAGAAAATTAAAAAAATTCGAGAAAGCTAGAAATTTGTGACGATAGATATATGAAATTTGGTAAGAAAGGGGGATGAGTCATAATTTAAGAATGGATAAGATGAAGATACTGAGGAGTTGAATTACACTTTAGAAGCTATATATAATACTATATACAATATATATTATGCCTATACCTCAAACAAGATACTACTAGTATTAAGTTACCAATAGTTCTTCTAAGCTATATTTGTATATATATAATCCCACAAAACACGCTCATCCTAAATAAAGCCTTAGATCATATCTGGCCTACTGGCTATGTCATCCTTATTTCCTTATCATTCCAATCTATATAATATCTAAATAAAGCTAAACCCCAGGTTTACTAACGATACAAAGTTCAAGATTCTTAAGAAACTTTCTGCAATCCTTTACTGGGCTATTATAGTAGGAATACTTATCTAATTCTCACTTATATATCAGGTCATGTCTATCCTTATACTACCCATGACTTTCCAATATCATCTTCATCCTTAAGGCAATCTTATGTTAGGATTCTTAACTATATAAATTCGCGATAGGATATCCATTAGGTAAGGATCTATATGGTAAGCAAAATAAAACATAGTCTATGGGTAAAACTTGTAGGACATTCTTTATCATAAGGTTCTTTGTAGGCTTTCCCTAAGAATATATCGTAAGGTCTATAGGTTAACCTCTATATTGGTTTTCGTAAAAGCTTAACATGCATCCTATCCTAAGCTCTTTATTTTTTGAGACCTGCATCCTATCATAGGTTCTATATTTGTCGAGATCTATATCCTATCATAGGTTCTCTATTTGTCGAGCATGTATCATGTTATAGGTTCTCTATTTATCGAGACCCGCATGGGCCACCACTAGAAGACGTGTCATGCCCCGCTTCCAGAATACAGTGAGCCGAGTACGTAACACCATTCCCAGGCTACGCGATATACGAATACTCCAGTAATCATACGTCCATAAGGTTCTATGATAGGTTATCAAAGGTCATAATATTCCATAATTAAATCAATATTAATCTAAAAAAGGATATTCTAAGCTATAAATAGGGAAGTGGGCTACTCCACCCAGTACAAATATTAACCTAAATACAATTGTATGCCATATACATATATACCTGATTGATGATAAGAAGAGGATATAGTTCCAGCATGATCACTTCAATCGCATCATATTGATCCTGTTCTCTGGTCCTCTTCAATGTATAAAAGCAGCTCCTTGGAAGTATGTCTACAAATCTAGTGAACAATACTAGGTCGTCAAACGACATGCAAGCCCTCAGTTAAGAACGAAAAAATAAAATAAGTAAATTGAGAATCTCTAAGATGATCAGATTCTCGAAATTCTAAAGTAAATAAATTAAGAAATTAATTCAGAGGGATTGTAACTTTAACTTAGAATATGACTCTGACCAGATTATATTTTAGTGAATTTATCAATATTTTTCCTATGACTAAAGCTTGATAATTAATAAATAATGACTACAATCATAATCACTTCACCCTGAATTCACTACTACAATCATAGTCAAATTTTCTATGTGATGATGCAATTTAGAGAACAATGTGGATCACGATCACTCTGTAATTTTTCGATAATAATTCCATTTACCCAGGACTAGGTGGTGTCTGGATTGGGTATGGTGCCTTAGAGCTGACCCCTCATTTCTTGTGGGAAACTTGTATGTATTAACTTTTTAAATTTTGGTTTTATTCTTAAATTTTATTAGATTGTCCTCTGTTGGTGAGCTAGGTCTCACCCCCGACATCACAAGGCCTTACAGATGTGGGACTACTAATCGACTTATACTAGAGTTATTATATTGTAGGTTTTTTTTATAGATGTGATATAGTTGTTCTCTCCCAACCTACGATGCAACTACAATCACAGACAATAGTATGTTGACTCCTATGTCTAATATCATATTCTAACTCAATTGTCATCTTATATGTCAAAGACAACACATCATACGAAAATATCTGGTTGGTAGGAGATTATCTAATTTATTACCATCGCGTGTGTCGGAAACAACATGCCATATGGTAATAATTCTTGGCAAGGAATCATTCAACTTATTTTATCATCTCGTGTGTCAAAGACAACACGCCATATGGTAATCTCTTATTGTCTAGGTAGCTAGATATATACTTAGATTATTCTATTATGTTTTTCTAATTTTGAAATTTTGTAAACTGGCTAACTCCCGAAATTACTGAAAATTTTAGTAGAGTCTCATTTGTATTTGTTGACCCAAATTTTTTACAATATATAATATATATATCAAAATCCCAGGTACGTCGACCCCTTCGGTGAAGCAACCCTCAACACCGGTACCACGCAATATATAAAACCCCGGGTACTCCGACCCCTTCGGAGGAACAACTCAACACCAGAAAGCACACGCAGTTATATATGGATAAATCAAATTTTAACACACGAACTTACTCACCACTCGTACACTTTATCTTAGAAATTATCTATATTTAGCAATTTACACTGGTCGAGGTTTGCTACACATGTACAGAAAGCTCAATACAAGTCAATAATTATAAAGATTCATAAACACTTTAGATATCAAAACTATAATATGAGAAATGCAATACTTAATAGTTTTGATGTGAAGGTGATCATTATAAATTTACTTATACTGGAATTTAGATTAATTAAGAATTTGTTGGCCAAAATTATTACTCTTAGTCGATATGGTTACATTTTGACAATATAATGTCAGGCTAGAATTTTCCTAAAATTTATTTACTTTGTAATCTTCTATCTTGGTAATCTTCTATTCTTATTTTTTTTAAAGATAACTATTGAATTGTAATTTGGGAATTCTATGATACTTTGCCAATTTAGGGCTCGATATGGCCTCATATCATTCATGAAATTCAAACCCAAGGTTCCCTAGGTAACCCTAACTCAATTATGGGTTGAATTTCTTACCATAGTCTTAACACCTATTTATTTCCAATTCTATTTCTAGACAACAATTACCCATAGTTAATTGATATCTCCTTGACATATGTATTTATACCCACAAGCCAACACTATATAAAAATTTGCTTTTTCATAAAAATCATTATATCAGTTCTTAATTTCTATGCTACCAAGTCCAGCATGACAACTTATGTATATATATTGACATCCATGAATAATTTTCATTAAACTAATTTGGCACATAAATTTATATCATAAACATCAAATCAATACTAACTGGTGTCGTTGTGTCCAAATCGTGTCCTAGTCTTTGTCAATACTCGAAATAAAATTTATATGTACACTTGTGCATGTGTCATAATGTTAAATTTAACTATTTTTAAGTATCTAAACCATATTTGGAAAATAATTATCCAAGCTATCGTTCGTAATATTTGTGCCATTGTGTCTGTGTCGCTTCCGGTACATGTGTCCGCCATACCCTTATTTACATATATACAAATTATCCTAATTTGTACACATTAAGGAAATAATTCTAAATGGATATGGCATAGACAAGAATAAAACAAATGGAAAGAAAATCGAAGAGGGTTTGCCTTGATTTGAGCAAAACAAAGAATCCCAAATCGATCCTTGTTGCTTTCGAAACTTTTTGTTCCGACCCGCACCCTCTTTTCGAGATACAATTGTGTGTCCAAGTCATCCTACGCTACAGTGTCGGTGGTAGAACGATGTCAAAGCCATGATGCTCAATATCATAATAATAATAACTTTACTGCTCATTCACAAAACTAACTAATTTATAATTTCACAACTTTACATTTAAAGAAAGTACAATATTTTTACAAATATTGAAAATGTCTACAACACATTTGTTTAACTAATCTTTAGGTTTTGGCCTGCAGGTACACCTGTATCTCCCCAAAGCTATGAGTAGTCATGGCTAATCATAAAAAATATTGGTTTCCAGTCTGGAATAGAACGAGTACAATTCATTGAGTGGAGTTCCAAATATATACTAACTACTATAAGACAAAGGTTAGTCATAAAATACATGATGAGAAATATCCAGGAAAGTAACATAAACATGAAGAACACCAGGAAGAAAAATATCTGGCAGCATGTTACAGGAGAATAGAACTATCTATGTGTTTTGAAGTACTCTTTCGATATGTGATCGGTCTAAGGACAGTTACACCACAAGATCAAAGTTAATTACACGGTCTACTTTATTTAATAAGTTCTACAAGGTCTACTGTGCAAGAAATAAAATATAGGCTAAGGTCTGATCATATATCTATTAGTACTTCCCCATCCCAACACCATGTACAAGGCGAAAAATATGTCATGAACAAAAAACATGAGTGCTATCGTGTGACGAGCGTGTTAAGAATCAAGTATGATATAACTAACAGTGTGATATAAGAATTAGCAATATTGAAAACAAACAACAAATGTACTCGCCGGGGGTCCTTTGTTGGTGGAATAGATAATACCATTGCGTTCAGAATTGTCCATTTGACTAGGGTCGATGTGAAGGAGTTCAGGTTTGCAAGAAAATAGGAAATAATTAGTCACGATTAATAATATTCGATGAAATTCTACGTAAATAAACATGTATATATATATATCTATTTTGGAAAATACGTGCATTATTTGGAAACTATACTTTATTTAGTGAAAGTAAGTTAGACAATATGTCTTGAAGTTTATTTTCGGTTAAAACCCAAATTGATTAGATAAATTTAGTCTTGCCAAAATATGAGTTTTGGTAAATACCTTAAAATCTAGAATTATTTGTTGCATATCAAAACTAAATTTTAGAAAGAAATATTATAATAATATTTTAGGGTCCCTGAGCTATATTTAAAAAATTAGAAAATAGTATAATATTTATTTTATGGTTCTTTAAATCCTATTTGAAAAAATAATAGAGCCATAACTATTTAACACCCATTATATGTAATATCTTTAACATTAATATCAATAATCATATTAGTAAATAATAAAACCCATGGTAATAATAAAAAAATAATAACTTAATTATATATATATATATAAATATATATATATATATATATATATATATATATATATATATATATATATAAATATATATATATATATATATACATTATAGAGTGTTACTAAGAAAATAACAACCGGTAGAATGCTATACATATAACAATATAAATATTGGTTGAAAACTTAATTGAAATGACTTAAACCCAAAACAATAATAGGTTGTCCCCTAACTCATACTTAAACCAAAGCCCGATGATTTATAACAAAATATTTTTAGGTCTAAATACCCATATAGCTGCCCTGGCCCTATACTCTAATAACTCAAGCCCAGCTGAACACAGCCAACAAAATAATACAAAATAAAAGCTAAAGTATGTTACAAGCTGCTGTTGCAACTTTACTAATCTTGAAAGAGAGGGAAATTTGAGAAAAGGAATTCTCTTGAGAGAGAGAGCTCAGAGGAAGAAGGAGGAGGGAGAGGAAGGAGAAGAGGACAAGTCTCACCTCTGACTTGGTGGTGATACCGCTCTGCGGTGGCATGCTCTAGTAGATTGTATGGTCGACAACACTTAGGGAAGAGGAGGTGCACGACTACAACCGAAGGGGATTCGGTTGCCGGCGAAAAGCTGATGGGTCCAGCGCTAAGGTTCGGACGAGCACGGTGTATCGTCGGAGACAGTGGGGTCTGGCGAGCATCGCTGCGCTCAATACAGAGCAGACGGAAGGGGTCGTTCGGCTACGGCATCGGTGGAGATAAAGTCGTCGCAGAGGAACGGAGGCAAGGTGGACAGGCGCACGACGTCGGGAGGCTGACCATGGAGAGAAGATGGTGAGAGCACGGGCACAAGGAGGTTGTTACCATGTTGGCGGCAGTCGGGCGTGCCAGACTGATCTGAACATGTTGTTGGCATGCTAGGCGAGGCGGCCATACAATATGGAACTCGGAGGCATCTACTGAGGTCACCATGGACAGGGCGGCTCGACAAAGATCGATGCCAAGTGGGCATTTTGGCACAGTGGAGAGGGATTCTGACTCAAAATAAGGGTTATGTACTATTTGTTGTTTTAGTTTTTGGTTGTTTTGTTTTGGATGGATGTAGACACGAATACGTACACTCGGGGTCGGACCCGACTAATACGGTCGATACGAACAGATTTTTGGTATGGACACGGGCATGACACAAACTGTGATGTTGATGTTGACACGGTAGTTGATGGTGGCTGTGTTGTGGAGTTCCGGTGATGGCGGGGACGGCAAGTTGGATTGATTGCGACGGGTTTTGGTGACGAGTGACTCCGGAACATGTATGAGGCTGGTTTTGGCAGCGTCGACTGCTACAGGCTGTCACGGCAGATGCATGCCCAACAACGTCAATGCCGTTGGGAGAAAAAGAGGCTTAGAGAACAAGTATTACATATAGATGGGTATTGTCACCACCACTTTTCTAAAATAAGGGTAATTTTGAACTTTTGTAAAATTGACCATGATAATAATGTATTTGGTGAATTTAGATTATTTTAATATTATTTAAATAGATGTATTGTGATTGGGTCCCTTGCTAGTGAAACCTTAGAAGTATTTAGCCTAAAGACTAACCATGACCAGGGAGACCTAACCATGTGATTAGATTAGCTAATAACTACTTTTTAGGCTAAGGATATTATGGTCATTTGTGATTTATTATTATTATTATTATTTGAACTTTGATTAATTAATATTGTGCTAAGTGAGATATTAGGCCTAAACCTAGAATTGCCCTAATCTAGATGTTAACCATAAGCATTGATATTTGATTAATAGCTTCCAACTAGATGACAAGGTTAGTAATATCTAGATATCAGTCTAAGTTAAGATATTTTGCTAGAAACCCTATTTTCATTGGGCCTTTAATAGAAAGGGCTTGATTTCAACATGAGAGGGCCTTTAATAACAACTAGAACCAAATCCTAACCCTAGAATCATCCCATGATAGCCAAGAGACAGCCCCTCTCCCTATATAACATCATGTTAGCCTCCCTCCTTGCCTCTTTCATTAAAACTCAAACCTGAAATTGTGTTCTTCCCCAAATTTACCCCCTTTCACCAAATTAACTCCAAATTGAGCCCAATCAGTTGAAATACACTCCCTAGTGTAGAGCAAGCCTCTAGAAGCTAGCTAGCAAGGATTTGGAAGCTTTGACCATAGGAATTTGGTGTGGGTTCATTTCAAGCGCTTTTACATTGATATTCTAACTCTTAATAGGTAATGATCTCTAAAACCCAGTAAATTTTTTATTTCTTTCCATATATGCATTCATTTAGAGTCCCTTGAGCCTAGGCCAAATTTGGTCCGATTTCGAATCCATTAAGAATGTGTATCGGAGGAGTATCGAAGAACTATTCAAAGTGTTCGACAAAATGTCCCTTAGAAAATTTTGTTCTTTGTTTTGTGTAAAATATATATTTTGGAAAGCTAATTTTATGTAGATTTCAATTATAAACTTTGAGTCAATTTTGATGTGGTCTGGATATTATTGGACACGAGGACACAGTACGACACTGTCGGGTAGTGTCACGACCCGCACCCGCTTTTCGAGCGCGAGCTCGTGAGCATGCCAGCTACGTATCGAGCGGACTCCAGCCCGACTCGAGTACGTATAAGCTGTCAAGATCATGGTGTCCTGGCTAATCTAAACTATATCTCAATCCACAGGAATCATATAAACAAAATGAACAAATATTGGTCATAGTCTGCAGCCCATTAGCATATTGTTCGATTAGACTCCAAGAATGATATGAGTCTATAAAATAAGCAGAATATAACATGGTACGGAATATAAAGCACGAGAGGATAATAAAGAAATATCACAAGCAAGTACCTGTATCATACATCGTAATCCTCTACCATCCCGCTCTGCTAACTAACTCCATGTAGTCGCTAAACCTGAAAAGATCATCAGGTCCTCAGAGGACTAGCAAGATACATAATATACAAGACAACATGTAACAGTACAAATATACAAAGAAGTAAGAAATAATCAAGGATATCCAACGAGACAGAATAAACTAAGACACAAGATCTAAACACAAGGATCCTAAGACACTGGCATGCCATACTAGAAATGGCTAATAGGTCAAAGCTATAGACTGCAGTCAAGGCAAGCACTCACAATTTATAGTGTCTCAATCGTAGTCAAGGCAAGCACTCACAACCAAGACGGTAGCCAATCATAGTATAAAAATCCTATAGACCATAGTCAAGGTAAGCACTCACAATCTATAGAATGTCAAAGTCAAGTCCTACTAAAGTCATGTCAAGTAAAGTCGAGTTATTACTAAGTCGAGGGAATCGTGGTGTAGTACTAGATGACTCTATCAAGGAATACATATGAAACTAACACAATGTAACAGATAGAAATATCATAACGAAAAGGAACAAGAATGTGCAGACAACTAGAAATATGTAAAGTAAAACTATAACATGATGAGTGTACTATACATGGAATAAAGCAATCACGAATGTAAGAAAAAGAACAGCAGTGAGATAATGAACATGCATATAAATTATATTGTACAAGCTGGCAAGGTATTCTTGCTTGGTGGCAGCGCGAAGAACCAATAAGATACCGTCAACTAGTACGCCATAAAGTCCAAAATCCACAATTCCCTCCGAAAGCTGAAACAAACATCGTCAACATTCTCAGAATAGTCAAATTAGCTATGATTGCCTATCCTTAAGTCCAATTCTGGACACAGGGGCAAAAACGGTAATTTTAGGCCAAAACGGTGTCCGTCGTTGGACCTGCTTTGCACCGAAAAGCGCGCCAGAGTCAATCGTCTCTAAAGTCGTCAAACTATATGTCAACAGGTCTGATTTTTCGATATGAACCCAACCGTATGTCCAAAGTTGGATTCCGGCGGGCCGTGCACAAAATCGACCGTTGAATCGGACCGTAGGGCCCGCAAAACGGCGATCCGATCAACTGTCTCAGAATCAGACCAAACTTGGCATACAGGACCAGAAAAATGAAACGGTCTTGTTGGCACAAGTTTCTTCTCAATCTG
The DNA here is from genome assembly GCA_029216955.1 of Iris pallida. Taxonomy (NCBI): domain Eukaryota; kingdom Viridiplantae; phylum Streptophyta; class Magnoliopsida; order Asparagales; family Iridaceae; genus Iris; species Iris pallida. The sequence continues at coordinate 10,188,868 of JANAVB010040019.1, forward strand.
ACGAATGTGCACAAAATAATTGGAAAGTTTGCACAGGGGCCAATACGGTGAATTTCGACGGATACGCATCAAATTCGTCGCGCACACGTGACCAATTTGAATTTCGTCAAAGCCCACATGACTACGAAGCTGTTACGTACCTTTTGATGCTTTCAGTTCGCGACCACGTCGCCCGGATTGGAGGGATGCACGTCGTATCGTAGGGTTTTCTATATTTTTTCTACTATTTTGAAAACAGGTTTTTGCTACACTTTATTAACGAAGTACTCTATGTACAGTAGATAAAAACTAAATCTATAAAAGTGTTTTATAGCCGTTTATATTGTCTTCCACTATGTTTAATTAAATTTGAAATAAACTAACACGGTTGACGGGAAACGATCGCAAAACATGGCTAGTTGAAACTGTCCCGAAACTTTCTTAAACAGTTTTTTTCGGTTTTTTCGAGTCAACTTTTCGACTCGTTGGGTCGATACTTCGTGAGACTATGAAGTGGCTCATCTAGAGGGTTAGGTAGGCTCTACACCGCAACTTGCGGAAGCAACAAACAGTAAACGTGCGTGAAGAAATCATTCGATGAAGAGGTGTACCTACAACTGCGGCTGGGTGCTCTGTTTTCACGTGCACTATCGCCGTGGCCGTGCGCGGTCTTGCCCGACGATCGTCGACCGTCCCGAGGTGGCACAGCAGCAGCGCACGTGGCCAGGTACTCCGTGTAGGGTTAGGGTTAGAGAAATTCCTCTCTCTCGCTCTCTTAAATATGCATATTTATGGGTTGGTTGCTCGCGTACAGGGGTCGGGACTCGGGGTTTAGCAGGGATGCTCAGCAGGGCCTGGCCTATGCTGGGCTCGGGCTGTGCTGCTTTTGCTTGGTATTGCTTTAGTGTTTATTGGGGAAGAAATTAGTTCGGGATGGGTGGTTGACTGGGCCCTTAGCATGGCCGGGCTGGGCTGAGCCCTTATGTTTTGGTTTTTATTTGTTTTTTTCTTCTTTTTAATATACATATATATAACAATTATTCATAAAATACTTTAATAGGGCATTAAGGTAAAATATGACTTACACACAAAATACATCGATACTGACGTCTTTGGTCACACTGCATCATTACATGGGCTTGGACTTGGTTCGAGTCTAGTCCAGACTGATTTTGTAGAACCGGGTCTCCTAATATTTAATAACATAAATAAATAACAATTTAACTATTTCTAGGAGTTAACTCGCAACTTAGCGTGGTTCTCCTAGTTAGAGCACACCTATGGTTGGGTCTTCCTTGGTATGGATAATACACTAGTCAAGGCACGCCACTGTACTATCTGTGCCATGGTTCCAAGTCATCAGGTACTTCAAAACTTAACCATGTCTAAAGTCATGTATCGTAATAATTAACTAAATAATTATTTATAAAAACAAATTTTACAAACCACCATTTAAATCCGATAAATAAATAAAAAAATAATTTCAAACATTTTCGGGAAGGGGAGCTACAAATCTACCCACCTTAAAATAATTTCGTCCTCGGAATTCTAATTCGTAACTATTCCTTAAAATTCAAAAAGAAATTCCACCTTAACCTTGATCTCCTTAGATTTAATCTCTCAAAAATATTTTATGGCCTTCTCTAGTCATTTTATAACTCCGAATACTTGAGGACTTCTAACCACCTTTGGTCACACTACTCCTTAAAATATGGTCATTAAGATCTTATGGTCTTCTAACTAGTTGCTAACAATTCTATCGGCAGATATCTAGACATATGACAACTATAATCCTTCATATCTATAAACGACCAAAACTCAATAATCATGCACTATAATACTAAAATTTAAGAATTTCTGATGAATTCTAGATAGTACGATCATTCGTCACTCCGAAATAGGAAGGGATGAGAATCGATGACAGGGAAAGCAAGTAAGTATAATCGAGAGCAAATATGGAGTTTTCAAGGACGTAGAGAATTTCTAGAAGAATTTTCAAGGCAGAGTGGATTGAGATTTCTAAGGTTTAGTCATATTCGTAGGCGTATCAGTGCAGTTATGTAACCGATACGATATGCTATGACCTGCATGGGCCACCATAAAAACTTGTAACGACCTGTACCCGCTTTTCGAGCACGAGCTCTTGAGTAAGCCAGCTACGTATCGAGCGGACTCCAGCCCGACTCGAATACATATAAGCTATCAAGATTATGGTATCCTGGCTAATCTAAACTACATATCAATCCACAAGAATCATATAAAAAAGAATGAACAAATATGGGTCATGGTCTGCAGTCCATTAGCATATTGTTCGATTAGACTACAAGAATGATATGAGTCTATAAAATAAGCAGAATATAACATGGTATAAAATATAAAGCACGAGAGAATAATAAAGAAATATCATAAGCAAGTACCTGTATCATACATCGTAATCCTCTACCATCCCATTCTGCTAACTAACTCCATGTAGTCGCTAAACCTGAAGAGATCATCAGGTCCTCAGAGGACTAGCAAGATACATAATACACAAGCCAACACGTAACAGTACAAATATACAAAGAAGTAAGAAACAATCAAGGATATCTAACGAGACAAAATGAACTAAGACACAAGATCTAAACACGAGGATCCTAAGACACTGGCATGCCATACTAGAAATGGCTAATAGGTCAAAGCTATAGACTGCAGTCAAGGCAAGCACTCACAATCTATAGTGTCTCAATCGTAGTCAAGGCAAGCACTCACAACCAAAACAATAGCCAATCCTAGTATAAAAATCCTATAGACCGTAGTCAAGGTAAGCACTCACAATCTATAGAATGTCAAAGTCAAGTCCTACTCAAGTCATGTCAAGTCAAGTCGAGTTATAACCAAGTCGAGGGAATCATGGTGTAGGACTAGACGACTCTATCAAGGAATACATAAGAAACTAACACAGTATAGCAGATAGAAATATCATAACAGAAAGGAACAAGAATGTACAGACAACTAGAAACATGTAAAGTAACACTATAACAGGATGAGTGTACTAGACATGGAATAAAGCAATCAAGAATGTAAGGAAAAGAATAGCAGCGAGATAATGAATATTCATATAAATTATATTGTACAAGCTTGCAAGGTATACTTGCCTGGAGACAGCGCGAAGAACCAATAAGATACCGTCAACTGGTACGCCATAAAGTCCAAAATCCACAATTGTCTTCGAAAGCTGAAACAGACATTGCCAATATTCTCAGAATAGTCAAATTAGCTCTGATTACCTGTCCTTAAGTCCAATTATGGACACAGAGGTAAAACAATAATTTTGGGCCAAAACGGTGTCCGCCGTTGGACCCACTTTGCACCGAAAAGCGTGCCAGAGTCAATGGTCTCTAAAGTCATCAAACTATATGTCAACAGGTCCAATTTTATGTTACGAACCCAACCGTATGTCCAAAGTTGGATTCCGACGGGCCATGTACAAAATCGCCCGTTGAATCGGACCATAGGGCCTGCAAAACGGTGATCCGATCAATTATCTCAGAATCAGACAAAACTTGGTATACAGGACCAGAAATATTATACGGTCTTGTTGGCGTAAGTTTCATCTCGATCTGACGAACATGTACAAAATAATTAGGAAGTTTGCACAGGGGCCGATACGGTGAATTTTGACGGATACGCATCAAATTCGTCGTGCACACGCGACCAATTTAAATTCCGTCAAAGCCCACACGACCACGAAGCCGTTACGTACCTTTCGATACTTTCGGTTCATGACCACGTTGCCCGGATTGGCGGGACGCACGTCGTATCGGAGGGTTTTCTATATTTTTTCTACTGTTTTGAAAACAGGTTTTTGCTAAACTTTATCAACGAAGTACTCTGTGTACAGTAGATGAAAACTAAATCTATAAAAGTTTTCTGTAACTCTTTATATTGTCTTCCACTGTATTTAATTAGATTTGAAAAAAAAATAACACGGTTGACGGGAAACTATCGCTAAACATGGCTAGTTGAAACAGTCCCGAAACTTTCATAAACATTTTTTGTCGGGTTTTTCAAGAGCTGTCTCATACGCCTCCTGATAAGATGTACACTTCCGACTTAGAACATCCCTCTCTCGGCTTTCATTCAAGCCTTGCACAAATCTTCCTCGCTTGACATCGTCATTCGGTACCATGTACCCAGCGAATGCGACTCTCTTCAAAAACTCTGTCTCTTAGTCATGTACTGACATACTGCCTTGTCGAAGTGCAATAAACTCATTCTCTTTTTGTTGGCGGACAGCTGGAGGAATGAATTGTGTAATGAAAGCCTACTTGAAGGTCTCCCCATGCGAGGTGTGATGCGGTTTGGGATGAAAGAAAAGCTAAGCCCGAGATTCGTTAGACCCTTCAAGATTTTGGAGAAGGTAGCCTCAGTGGCTTATCGACTTGTACTACCTCCGGCTCTGGCTGATGTGCACGATGTCTTCTATGTATCTCAACTGTAGAAGTACGTGCATGATCGAAGCCATGTAGTGAATTTCGATCAGCTGCAGCTGAGCGCTGACCTATCCTACACTGAAGAGCCTGTCCAAATTTTGGACAAGAAAGAGAAAGTTTTACGGAATCGGACAGTATCCCTGGTCAACATGCTGTAGCAGAACCATGCTGTAGAGGAGTCGACGTAGGAATTAGAGGAAAAGATGCAGGTGAAATACCCCTCGTTGTTTGATAATTTTGAGGTAGGACTTTTGCTTTAAGTTTCGAGGAGGAAACTTTTTCTTAGTGGTATATTATGTAGTGTCCCGCTCCTAGCGGTTCACTCTGTAAGGCTTGTGGCTTGGCTAACTCGGTCGGAACCGAGTATTGGGGAAACTTACCGTCGGCACCGAATCGATCACGGACAAGTGCATAAGAACCTTTCCAACTAATGGATTGGTTTCTCTTGAAATGCGTCCAAGAGTTTTCTCTGGATGTTTTGATGCTGGTTTTGTTGCTTGGTTTTGATGGATGCTTTTCTGAATGATTTTTGATGATTTGATTCTTGCCCATTTTCATCGATTTGCATAGCATTCATTCTTGAGAATTCTGAGAGAAGAGAACACAACGAGATGGGATATTAACCAAACATTTGGTGCCAATGCAGACTGACGCGTGACGGATGGCTAAGCGTGCAAGTATTCCTCTCTCTTGGCGATTCTCTAATTCGGTGAGTGTGGACCTCTATGGTGGTATTGTCCCTCTCGTTATTCCTTCATGCCAACTAAATAATTGTCTTACAACATCCGTTGATCAATATCAGTTGCTAATGCCACAAGTCAATACCACTAAGAAGCTAGAGATTTAACAATGAACATTGAAAGAATTGATCATACTATTAACAACATTGAGAATTGTGCTTGTCCCTTGAACATTGAAATGTTGGAAATGATTTGATACCTGAGATGTTGAATATGAGAATGATACGTATCTAAAATTGGCTTTATTAATACCATACAATTGTGTACTGTTGAGTCGGTTATGCATTCGTGTGGTCATGGACGTCTTTGTGTACAAGGTTTGAGTAGTTTCCTCGGAACGGTACTTGGGGCACCGGGGATCGGCTCGACCTAGGGGGAAACAGTTGGTCGTGCTATGGTGGCACGAGGTATTGCAGGACATTCGACTAGGTTTGTAACCTACTCTGGAATGGTACACCGTAATACCCGTTGGAAAGTCCTTTATGGTGCAATTTCACCAACGACCCAGTCCGAAAGCATGCTATCGATTGTCTTATGCAGGGGCGGAAAGTATATTATTATTATCCTGTATCTTGTGCAGAAAAGCTGGATTCGGCCAATGGTAAAATAAATAGGGTTTATTCCATGTTACATTATTGTAATTTACTCTGAATGTTGCATGTCCCTAATAAGTTCATATCTTTAAAATGCTTGTCATTAATCAAATGTTGGTTTAGCTGAGTGGGCCAACGGGGCTCACCTGCGCATTGTTATAATGTGCTGACCGCTCCTCCACAAGTACTGGAGAAGGCTCAGGCGCACGTCCGAACTAAAGCTTTCTGAACTGATGTTTCCTTTCAAGTTGTTTTCCCTAAAAGACGCACAAAGTATTGCAGAGTTTTCAAAAGATAGCTGCTTTTATTTCAAAGTACTAAAGGGGCATGATGTATGGAACGGGAAGTTATTTCATGGCAGCCTATCAGTTGTGCTTCTTTTCATCAATCAATGTAGCCGAAATGGCATTTCAAATATTATCAAAAAAAGTTGTATTCTGACTACAATTATGAATAAAATGAGTATTTCTTCTTCCTATATTGTGTCCTCAATATTTATGAAATGTGGCTGGGTTTTAAATGTTTCTAAATAACATAACAGTGCACGTTCTTGCCTTGTACAAGTCCAACACCAGACTTGTACGACATCACGCCTTAGCGAGGACGAACGATTCGGTGTGAATCGAAGCGAGGACGAAAGATTCTGCGAATCGAGTCAATTTTTTAACTCGTTGGGTCGATACTTCGGGGAACTATGAAGTGGCTCATCTAGAGGGTCAGGTAGGCTCTACACCGCAACTTGCGGAAGCAACAAACAGTAAACGTGCGTGAAGAAATCATTCGACGAAGAGGTGTACCTGTAACTGCTGCTTGGTGCTAAGTTTTCACGCGCACTATCGTCGTGGCCGTGCGCAGTCTTGCCCGGCGATCGTCAGCCGTCCTGCGGTGGCGCAACAGCGCCACGTACGGCCAGGTGCTGCGTGTAGGGTTAGGGTTAGAGAAATTCCTCTCTCTCGCTCTCTTAAATATGCATATTTATGGGTTGGTTGCTCGCGTACAGGGGTCGAGACTCGGGGTTTAGCGGGGATGCTCGACTGGGCTTGGCCAATGCTGGGCTCGGGCTGTGCTGGTTTTGTTTGGGATTGCTTTAGTGTTTGTTGGGGGAGAAATTAGTTTGGAATGGCTGGTTGGCTGGGCCCTTAGCATGGCCGGGTTGGGCTGAGCCCTTATGTTTTGGTTTTTATTTGTTTTTTTATTTTTTTATTTTTAATATACATATATATAGCAATTATTCATAAAATAACTTTAATAGGGCATTAAGGTAAAATATGACTTATACACAAAATACATCGACACTGACGTCTTTGGTCACACTGCATCATTATATGGGCTTGGACTTGGTTCGAGTCCAGTCCAGACTGATTTTGTAGAACCGGGTCTCCTAATATTTAATAACATAAATAAATAACAATTTAACTATTTCTAGGAGTTAAGTCGCAACTTAGCGTGGTTCTCCTAGTTAGAGCATACCTATGGTTGGGTCTTCCTTGGCATGGATAATACACTAGTCAAGGCACACCACTGTACTATCCGTGCCATGGTTCCTAGTCGTCAGGTACTTCAAAACTCAACCATGTCTAAAGTCATCTACCGTAATAATTAACTAAATAATTATTTATAAAAACAAATTTTACAAATCACCATTTAAATCCAATAAATAAATAAAAACTAATTTCAAACATTTTCGAGAAGGGGAGCTACAAGTAGTGTCCTGCTACCGACCCATAGAACTCCTAGGACACGTGGAGGCAATATCTGACATCATGCTCCCAAAATTTAGAGGGATTTGATCTAGTATTTGGGGGGTTATCGAACCCACAAATGTCACTAACTGCACACACACACGCAAAAATGAGCCAATGATACGTGGCTGGACATGACACACGAGCCACTTTGGATACATTTCAGGCTATTGAATACGTAACCCTACACCTAATCTACATATAGACACGACCACGAGACACGAGCTTGCACGTGTCGTGTCCTATAAAGCCCGACACACCCGTACGAGATTGTGCACTACACATGTCTCTGACACCGGTTCGACACTTGTGTTTCGACACAACTTTGACACAGGTTGGAAACGATTTGGGATACTAGGTTGACACTAGTTTGTAGACACACTCTTTCGACACCTGTGTAAACACATTTGACACACACGAACCTTCATCTTCCTTTTTCCAGTTTGGTTGGCTTGAGGATGTGTGGGATTAGTGAATGTGGGTTGTGATATATTTTGGGGATTTCAGTTGGTAGCAAGCCTTGGCAGCAGCATTGTCGAGCAATACATGTAGCAGTAGAAGTAGCATTAGCATTAGCATTAGCATTAGCCTTAGCATTAGCTTTAGCACTAACTTTTGCATTTGTATTGCATTTGTTTGGGTAGCATGGCAGGGCACATTTCTTTCCTACCTTTGACTTGGCTTTGCAATTTCAAAGCTTTATGCAACAGCAGCATGTATTTGTATTTGCCTGCAATAGCTATAATAGCAGTTGGAGTTCGGCCATGAGGCCACTTGGCAAAGGGGTTCGAGAGTGAGAGTGAGTTTGGTGTGGCTCGAGCTTGGCTAGGCCTGTGCTAGAATGGAAGGGGTTTAGCCTTTGTGTTTTGGGTTAGTTCCAGTAAGTATCAGCTATTTAGTAAGATAGAAGAGAGTGTACTAGTTGGCCACATGGTTTTGTTGAGTTAATGTTCAGTTAGTTTGGTAGGATACAAGAGTATCAGGAATTGGTTAGGTTCAGTAAGAGTTGAATGCAGTGATATGCATGGCTTAGATCTATGGCCTTTGGCACATAAGTAGAGCTTGCATTTGGTACTGCCTTGGTATCTTAGGCCTGCATTTGGCCATGTCTGTTGTAGGCATTGGTGTGTTGGCCAGGTTGACTGCAGCATGCTACTTTGCAACCTTGTATATGCTTAATTATAGGTGATTGTTGTGTGCTTAATTATGGAGAGTGTCCTATCTTAGTGTTGTATCAGCCCTAGTGTTGATAAGGAAGTTTTGGTTGGGATAGTTGAGCATTGTGTTAGTTAAGTTTTGGGTAGTGTGAGTGACTATATTTGGATATCTACATGAGGCTTTATAAGTTAGATAAGGTATATGTTTGCATATTATATGTGTATTTATATATATTGTAAGCTATTTGCCTAAGATAGAGGGTTCAACTATTAGCCTAGTATGGGATTATTACCAATAGCTAAGTTTAGAGATTTCATATCTAGGGTATGTATATATATTATAGATAATAGGGCCTAACCTATTTGTTAGGATTTAGGTAATACCTAATCTAGGTCATATATATATATATATATATATATATATATATATATATATATATATATATATATATATATATATATATATATAATATATATATAAATAATATATATATATATATTTTCTTATTATATATATATATATATATATATATATATATATATATATATATATATAAAAATATAATATATATATATATATATATGTATATATATATATATATATATATATATATATATTTATATATATATTTTATATATATATATATATATTTTATATATATATATATATATATATATATATATATATATATATATATATATTTATTTATTTGGAAAATGTATCTCAGCAGGATAACTTAAAATAGTTAGATTGACCTTGACATAGTCTTAGGTTGACCAAGGTTGACCAGTTGACCAAAGTTAATTGTAAGTCAAACTAGACCTAGGATTGACCTATAATCATGTAGATTGCATTGCAAACTTCAATCTTTACATATTGAACTCTTTATAACCTGTTTTGCTCTAAATAGGACTCGGTGACATCAGTTCGGACCTCTATACATTCAGTCGTTTAGGGTATCAGGCGAGTACATTCTATGATAGTTTTAATATGTTGATATATCATGTGATGCATGTTATGCTAGTATTCTATCTTGATTCTGACACGATGTACTCACAGATTGGTATTTTATGGATTTCATGACTGGAGATACGTGGTTTCATGACTATCACAAATAATATAAATTATGACTAACGCATCTATCACAAAAAATAAAATTTGTCTCGAAGAACCTGGATTCCATGTGTACTAGTCGGGCGAAAATATACCTAGGAGACATGTGAACATACCCTTTCTATCCCGTTGATCTTGCGTTAATAATAGAGGCCACATACGTAGGTGTATGGTTTGCTGGATATCTCTCTCTAGACGTTCACATGACAAATTGGTATTTTAAATTACTGGTCAAAATACTAATTCTCTAAGCTGTCTATTACATACCTTGTATGACTGGTTTACCATTATTATATATGTGCATGTTTTCACATTTTGCATGTTCTTTATACACTCGTCTTTTCCATGTACATTATATCTATAACCTGATCGTCAAGAATTTTATTATTATTACATACTCGTAGCGCTTGTCAATTATTTTTGAATTGTTAGAGGTGATGTGCTCGTTCCTGAAAAAATATTATTGATGATGTAGATGATTGCCCCACCTTTTATGAGGCCTACGAGGGTAGCACACAGGAGCCAGAGGAGGATCTAGTCCAGTAGAGAGTGCCTTAGTATTAGCTTAGAACTTTTTGCTATCAGTTTCTATCGGATTGTTCTGATTGTTAGTTGAGACTTATTTATATTCTGGATATGTATTATTTATTGTTGGACATCTACTGTGTGTTGTACTATTTATATAGTTTTTTCTTTTATCTGATTCCATATCGTGCTCTATCTTCCTTAAACTTGTGATTGAGATTATATAGTTGAGATGTTATATTATACCTCCGTGTAGAGATGACAAATTTATATTTTTCTTATTGTTAGATGTTAGATGTTAGATGTTATAAATGACCTATACATCATTCTACCGCCAATACTGCGGCGTAGGCTGGACGTACCCACATTCTCGTGCCCCTAATCAGGGTACGGATCGTGACACATTTTTGTGGTGGCCTATGCAGGTCAAAGTCGTAAGTAGTGTGATTTCGTAGTAGTGCTCGACTTAGAGTGCTGCTACGATCCTGCTATTAGGATATATGATTAAGCTGTATAGAAAGTTACTCAATCACACATAGGAAACTTCTAAATCTTTTGATTTTAATCCTTCATTGCAAACTCCTCAAATTCAACTTTCCTTCCTTGATAATATCTTTTCTTGTGCCATCTTATCTTGTGCCATATTGATCTTTTGTTCGAATCTGTCTCCAGGATGACCGTGACTCGAGCTCAGGCAGCTGGATCCAGTGCAGAACCTGGAGGTCTTCCTCAGCTGATTTAGAGGCCTAAGATCGTCATGCCAGCGACTCTTCCACCTCCACCGTACTGCCGACAGACGCTTTACAGATGTTCGCTCTTCACCAGCAGATGATGGAGTCGCAGCGAGCACAGGCAGAGGCGTTGCAGCGTCAGACAAAGGTCTTGAGGAAGAGCATGGAGAATGCTCATCAGTTGGCACTGGCAGCGGTTAAGAAGGTGGCTACTGTTCCTCCACAGGGTGCTCCTGTCCAGGAGCAGCAGCATATAAGGCCTGGCTCTGTGTTAGATTTCAAAAAGATGTACCCTCGAGAGTTCAAGGGAACCGAGGGCATCCTTTATGTCGATGATTGGCTAGAGGATGTGGAGCGGAGCTTGGAGTTGATAGAGATCCCAGGGAGGCTGTAGGTATTAGCAGTAGCGAGACAGTTCTTTGACATCACGTTGACATGGTACCGCACGGACCCTCGTGCATCTGTGAGAGAGCTGACCTGGGAGAACTTCCGGAGGCTATTCAAGGATAAGTTTTCCCTTATCTAGTGCTTAGCGCGTTAGAGGGACAGTTTGCAGGACCAGTCCAGGGGAACTCATCGGTACACGAGTATGCGAGAGAGTTCTTTCGCCTGAGCCGATTCGCCCCAGGCATAGTTTAGGATACGGTGGAGAAGGCCGGTAAGATCAGGAGAGGCCTGAACCACGTTGTTCGTTGTCACACATCTGGGCATCGTGGGGCAACTTTTGAGCATATATTAATGGATGCTCAGATTGGTGAGGAGGACTTCGATCTTAGGTCCAAGTGGGCAGCTGACGTCATAGATGGTACTAGCAGTAGTACGGGACCGGCTAAGCGTCCCCACATTCAGAAGGAGTACCATCAACAAGCTGAAGCTCAAGATCAACAGTAGAAGCAGGAAGATTGGGCTTCTCTTTGCAACTATTGTAAGAAGCCTGGTCATTCATGGGATATCTACAGGAAGAGACTGAAGATATGTCAGTTTTATGGGTCAGCTGCGCAGCAGATAAGGGATTTCCCTAAAGTACTTCCATCTGGCGGAGTGCAAGGCCAGGGAGGTGGAGATAGTCCACCTATGGTACCGCATCATGCCCAGCACCAAAGGGGCAGGTCTTTTGCATTGACGGTCGAGGAGGCCGAGCTGCAGGTAATAGGATAGCAGGTTTGTCTTCATGTTCTTATTTCGTCCTTCCATCTTGTTGTATGTTTCAAATAGTACCTTTTGATTTATGCTTGTGCTGTGATAGATAGTATAGTGACCCTAATCAAGACTATGATATCAGGACCAGTAGGACCATAATTTGTCTATATTAGATATAATTTTATGACCTTGATTGTTAGGGGTTTAACCTAGAAGGAGTATGACAATCTTAATTTCGATGACGAAATTTTTCTAAGGAGGGTAGACTTGGTACCACTACTTTTCTAAAATGAGTGTAATTTTGAACTTTTGTGAAATTGACCATGATAATGATTTTTTTTGGTAAATTTAGATTATTTTAATATTATATAAATAGATGTATTGTCATTATGTCCATTACTAGTGAAACCATAGAACTATTTAGCCTAGAGACTAATCATGACCATGGGGACCTAACTATGTGATTAGATTAGCTAAATACCACTTTTTAGGCTAAGGGTATTTTGGTCATTTGTGATTTATTGTTATTATTTGAACTTTGATTAATTAATATTGTGCTAAGTGAGATATTAGGCCTAAAACTAGAATTTTCCTGATCTAAATATTAACCATTAGCCTAGATATTTGATTAATAGCTTCCAACTAGATGACAAGGTTAGTAATATCTAGATATTAGTCTAAGTTTAGATATTTTGCTAGAAACACTATTTTTATTGGGACTTTAATAGAAGGGGCTTGATTTCAACTTAAGAAGGCCTTTAATAACAACTACAACCTAACCCTAACTCTAGAATCATTCCATGATAGCCAAGAGGTAGCCCCTCCCCCTATATAACATCATGTTAGCCTCCTTCCTTGCCTCTTTCATTAAAACTCAAACCATAAATTATGTTCTTCCCCTAATTTACCCCATTTCTCCAAATCAACTCCATGAGCCCAATCAGTTGCAATATACTCCCCTAGTGTAGAGGAAGCTTCTAGAAGCTAGCTAGTAAGGATTTGGAAGCTTTAACCATAGGAATTTGGTATGGGTTCATTTCAAGGGCTTTTACATTGAATTCTAACTCTCAATAGGTAATGATCTCTAAAATCCATTAAATTTCTGATTTCTTTCCACAGATACATTCATTTAGGGTCTTCCTAGCCCTAGGCCAAGTTTGGTTCGATTTTGAATCCATTTAATATGTGTATCGGAGGAGTATCGGAGAACTATTCAAAGTGTTCAACGAAATGCCCCTTACAAACTTTTGTTCTCTGTTTTTTGTAAAAATTATATTTTGGAAAGCTAATTTTTTTAGATTTCAATTATAAAAATCTGAGCTAATTTTGATGTGGTTTGGACACCGTTATTGGACATGGAGATACAGTACGACACTGTCGTGCAGTGTCCTGCTACCCAACCCCAAGAACTCCTAGGACACGACAAGATTCGACAACAAAATTGATGGACACATGGGCGCAATATCTGAAAGCATGCTCCTAAAATTGGAGGATTTGATCTAGTATTTGCGGATTTATCGAACCCGCAGATGTCACTAACTGCACACACACGCGCGAAAATGAGCCACTGATAAGTGGTTGGACACGACACATGAGACACTTTGGACACGTGTTAGGCTATTGGAAACGTAGCCCTAACCTACTCTACCTGTAGACACGACCACGAGACATGAGCTTGTAGGTGAATTGTCCTATAAAGCCTGACACACCCGCACAAGACTGTGCACTGCACATGTCTCTAACACTGGTTCGACACTTGAGTTTCGACATATCTTTGGCACAGATTGGACACATTTTGGGATACTGGGTTGACACTGGTTTGTATACACACTCTCTCGACACCTGTGTACACACAATTAATACACACGAACCCTCCTCTTCCTTTTTCCAGTTTGGTTGGCTTGAGGATGTGTGAGATTAGTGGATGTTGGTTGTGATATGTTTTGGGGATTTCAGTTGGCAGCAAGCCTTGGCAGCAGCATTGCAGAGCAATGCATGTAGCAGCAGCAGTAGCATTAGCATTAGCATTAGCCTTAGCATTAGCATTAGCATTAGCATTAGCATTAGCCTTAGCATTAGCTTTTGAATTTGCATTGCATTTGTTTGGGCAGCATGACAGGGCACATTACTTGTCTATCTTTGCATTGGCTTTTCAATTTCAAAGCTTTATGCAACAGCAGCATGTATTTGCATTTGCCTGCTGTTATGCATGTGGTTCGTATTACGTATCTTGGTATACGTGTATGTATTTTGACTCGTATTGCATGTCTCCCTGTTTGGTTTATTTGGCATTTTCATTTGCTTGGTTCACCTTGGGATTGGTTCGGCTAGGCTTGGGTTTGCTTATTTGGTTCATCATGAACCAAGTGGAGAACCCCTACCTACTACCACCATCTCCATTTATTAACCCCATCCACCTTTCTCTCTCTTCATTCAATTTTCTCATTACTGCTCTTCCTCTTCTTCTTCCTCACTGAACCCCCACCGTAGGCAAGTGCATCTTACTTCATAGAGGAACCCGATTTTTATTATTCTATTCTCTTCCTCACAACATTCTAAGTTACTTTAGTATTTAGCAATTTCGAATTCCATGGCTCATTTCATGTATATCTAAGTTTTAGTATTTTTGATCTTCCGAAACTTGGTTGTTTCCGAAATAGAGAGTTCCATGTAGTAGAAATTTTGATTTCACACAAGTTTGGCTCTTGAATGGTTGGGTTTCATTGGGTCTTGGCCGAGATGGGGGTTTCCTGAGCTCTTGAGCTTTTTTTACGCCTGCTTGCTTTGGCCATGGGAAGAAGATGAAGTTTTACGCACACGTTCTAACGTGTTAACGTAGTGTTTAGCCCTTACGCCCACGTTTTACGTGTCAGCTTGTTATATCAGCCTTTTACGTACACGTTTTCACGTGCCCGTGTAGTATTCCTTTTTACACCCAGGCATTGCGTGCCAGCGTACTCTGTTTTACGCTGAGTTCCCACGAATTTTACGCTCGGGGCCTTCCCGCTCGCGTAAAACCGTGCTCGTGTAAAAACCTGGCTCGAGCAGACTCTCGCACGCATAAAGTTGCCCGAGCGTTTCCTCGCGTAGAAGTCACTCGTGTAGAGTTTTGCTCGAGAGTTGGCGTACGTAAATCTTACGAGCGTAAAGCCCAGCTAGCGTAAAACGCCACCCGCATGTACCCTTGCTCGCGTAGAGCTATCTTACCTTGCTCTTGTTAGCGTAAGCCACTTTACGCTTGAAGGCCCTTTGGTCTAGCGTAGTAGTACGTGCGTAGAGACTTGAGTTCCTATGGCATACACCTTTACCCCTTTTTATATTTTTACGCCCATTTTATATCCTTACACCTTTTGTCATGAACTTGATAATCACGAATTTATTTAATATGTTTGGAAATGATAATTGAATATTGCATGGTATGACAAGTATACCTGACAAGATTATCTCGAATTGCTGTTACGACAGCTAACATGACATGACATGACCTGACAAGAATGATTGACCTGGACACCGTGGGCGATTGTGCTTGTACAAATAAACCAGTACTGTCTTACATCATGTCTAGGACAGGGAACCCTGAATACCACGGTCAGGGGTACCTACTGAAATCAACTACGGCTAATAACTAGAATAATTCAGTAGTCACGAAGAGATTTCCCAGCTACAAGCAATCCCGTTATCTGAGCGCACTAGCGGACATGTAGCCTACCGACGAGTAGGGCACATTTCCAGCACAAAGTCATGTGGTGCATGTAGGATGTGGAAAATTATGACACGCTGTCATTTTAATCCTTACGCTCAAGGACATACGCTTATCAAAAGTCATACGCTTAGTGGATATTTTATTATTTCTTCTTAAAGTGGCAGCACAGCATATATTAAATGAAGAATGAATCTGACGTCTCGTCTTTTCGTGCAAAGATAGTTGCCATGAAAAGAGCAACCGTCGTATATATATTCGAAGAGTTGGTTTTGTCTTTTATGAGGACAGCTCAGCAGATCATTAATGCAAAGCCATCATTACTGTCAGTTTTGACAGTCTGTCAGCCGTCACATCTGCAGTCACGACGCTCGAGAAAATCTTTTGACAGTTATTTGAAGATATGGCGTATCAGAGAAGATTGATGATGGCCACGTGGCCATTTCTTCAGTGAGCGTATGAAGTCTATACGACTCCTTCCTTCTTCAGTGAGCGTATGAAGTCTATACGACTCCTTCCTCATCAAGTGAGCGTACGACTCCTTTCTTCTCCAGTAAGCGTATCAGCTTTGTTTTCTTTCTACATCATCCAAGTCAGCGTATAACTCTCCTTCAACGAGGCAGCGTATTACAGCAACCATATCCAGGATTACAGTCAACACACGTTCTCACGTGTCCTGTACCAGTTATCCACTTCTCTAGAAGTTATGCAACGTGGCATCCAGGCCATCAATCTCTCCTGAACATGCTCCACTACTTTCAACTGCACGCTAATGTGTCTCCATCAGAATTCGCCATGCGTCCCTGCAGTTATGCACACGTCAAGTAACTACCTGAGCGTATGCTTAAGGACAGTTATCCTGAACTCTATAAAAAAGAGTTTCTTCATCTTCATCAGAGACTACAGACAATTTCAGAGAGAACAGAGAGATTGCCCAGTTGCTGTCCAAGTTCTTCAAAGTTCGAGTATTCTTCATCGCATCGTCCAAGGGATAAAGTAATCATCTTCTAGATTAGATTCCTACAGTTGTAATTTTCTCAGATACAAAATAAATAAAGTGAATTTATTTATGGAAAACAAATTGGCGACTCAGCTGGGGAAAGCTGTCTCCTCCAACAAGATAGCAACAACTCAATGCGATACTTCGTCGATCGGCTTGACGAAGAAGACGATGGTTGTACAATTCGACCAATCGGCTTATGAAGAAATGCTCAAGGCGAAGGATGGCCGCACTGCTTCCTCCGCTCTTCCTGTTGCCAAGAAGAAGGGACACTCCGTCTATGTCCCTAAGTCTTCTGCAGCAGTCCGAGACGCTTCTGTCACTTCTCATGCTGACAAGAACATGTCTTCAACTTCCATAAAGCATACTTCGGCTTCTCGGAACACGGCAACAGTGGCTTCTCCTAGTCACACTGACAAAGTTGGTTCTTTAACCAAGTCAGCGTGTACAAGGAAAACCATCTCTGGACATGTCAAGGTCCCTTCTCCCTCTATTCTTACGACAGCAGTCGGCTCTTTAGCCATTGATGACTCTGAACGTATGGCATTCAAAGGGCAGCGTACGACAAAGGCAGCGTACAAAAGCCAACATCAGGCAGCGTACGCTGAGCCAAAGCCAGCGTATGCTAATAAAAAAGCAGCGTATGACCAGAAGTCCAAACTGAAGTCAGCGTATGCTAACAGATATAGTCCTTTGACTGTTTCTCAAAATCAGATTGGGGGTTCTCTTCCATAGAACATACAAATGATTCCTCCTCAATTTGCACATCTTGTGCCAACCAAGGAGAAAGACTCTTTAGTCAACTCCTCTACTCCTAAGGTCTTTACCTCTGGAGTTAATTTGACTAGTACTCTTACTAGATCAAACAATAGAAAACGCCTTTTGGCTAATTCCTCCAAAGATGGATTATTACCGACTCCTAGTCGGAATAATACTCATCTTCCTTCTCTCAAAATTTCTCGGTCTGAGAAAGGCAAATTACAAGTATCCAAGACTGATATCAAAGTCAAATCTCCTACGGATCTTCGTAATAAGCTTAATCAGAATCGGTTCGGTTCCACTGAGACAAGTATATTAGACCCTGATGCAGAATATGCCAAGAACTATGTGGTCAAATTAATCAGTCTTTATACACTCAGGAACCAAGAAGACAAAAGAACAAAAGACAAGTTTCTACACAGAAACTATCTTCAAATACTTCCCAATCTGTTCCTACAGATCTCCGGGAATATTTGCAAAATAAACAGAGAATTGACACTCCATCAGGCTATGATATTGCTCATATTTGCCATGAAAAGCATGGTTGCAACTTCCAACCTCGAGTTGTAATTCAATATTGTTGTTCACCAAAAAGACAATCTGTTTTCGAACGGATTCAATATGAACCAATGTTGGATGAAGATGAACCTCTTTATGCTTCTGTCAACATGACTTCCAGAAATATTGGGGGTAGCATACGGTCTGATGCTATATCAGACTCTGAAGATGGTGTTTATCTCGGCACTCGATCCAGGACCGGAGCCTTGACCAGAGCCTCTTCTTCTTCTCATCCAAGTGGTAATCCGGAGATCACAGAAGACTTCCTTGGAGAGTCCAATTTTCCAGTATTGACTCCTGTAAAAAGCCCTGGGAAAGATACTGATTCACACAGTGATGATTCAGAACAGACTGTTTCATCATCTATTCCTCGAATGATTACCACTTACATGGCAGAGGGCGATCATGAACCCTCAACTAACACCGAAGCTCACGAACAAAGGATTTCTTCCTTAGAACAACAGTTGCGAGCTATGGCAGATACGTTGAATGCTATGCACACTCTTATGCAATCTCAGCATCGAACTCAGCAAGTCCAACAGACAGCTCCTCCAGTTATATTAAATACTCCTGTTGTTCCAAACCCGGAACCCTCTACTATTCCGGGGGTACAATCTAATGTTCCTGAACAACCCACTCCAAGTCAGTCTGGAGCTGGGGGTGGTACATATGCTGCAGTCCCTCCTCCTAATTACACTCAACAAGTTACAACTCCCCAATCTTCTGGAATTGTTTCTGAAGAGTTAAAGAATCTCCGAACTCAATTCGAGGCATTCAAACAAAATGATGGTTTGCAAAGGTTAGGTATCAAGCAACCTTACCCGATAGAATGGAAGCAGGTATCGTATCCACCAAAATACAAACCTCCGACCATCTCTTTCTATGATGGGACAACCTCCCCAAGTCAGTTCATTAATCATTTTGAAGTAATGACTGATCAACTGCAACCAAGTGACGCCCTCCTTACTCGGGTGTTCATTGGATGTCTCAAAGGAACGGCTTATGAATGGTATAGAAGTCTCCCTGATGGGTGCATTACCTCATTTGCCGGTTTTAAGCAAATGTTTCTTGAACGATTCTATGAAGGGCTCAATGACATGACCATGTCAGCCCTCATAAGAATTAAATAGAAAAATAATGAAACCACTGAGGACTTCATTGAAAGATTCAGAAGAGAAGCCCTCAAAATGCCTCTCGGAACTTCCGATGCTGTTACCATCGACACTTGCAAGTCGAATCTTTTACCAATTATCAGCATGTGGACAGGGTCCACTCAGTTCCAAGATTGGCCTTCTTTCATTATCAGTGCCAAGGCTGCCGAGGTCAGTGCTGAGACCTTCAAGGGTCTTGGGGTACAAATGGCTCCCAAAGAATCAAATCAGAGTGCTAGCAATAGTACTCGACCCAACAATCGCAAAGGAAAAGAAGCTCTTGAAGTCAATCTCCAAAACAGTAGTCAAGAAGTAAAGAATACCCAAGCTACACCAGCTCCAACAAATCAACAACAGAGATCTCCTCGGCCAAAGGAAGAATATTCTTTCGACGATGATGATGTTCAGGGTATCTTTGAATGCTTACTCAAAGGTAATAAGATTCAATTGCCAGAAATTAAAAAGCCTGATGAAGCCAATAAGACAGATCATCCAAAATACTGTCCATATCATAGAATGCTGGGTCATACAATCCGGTCTTGCTATGTATTAAAAGGGAAGATTCAAGAGATGATTAAATCAGGAGCTGTGACACTGACACCCAAAGACAAAACAGTCACAGCAAATGTAATTTCAATGCAGTTCGGTGACTTCCCCCCCTTAATGGTGGAAAGTGGGATTGTTCCTATCCCCAAAGCAACTCTCGAAGTTGTAAACATCCCACCAGCATAGAATGACGGACTTGTTCCTGTCACAACTAAGAAGGGAGAGATCATGTGGATTCACCCGGATTTAATGACGGAGTTTGAAACGTCTTCCTCTTCTCCTCAGAAGACTTCCTCATCTAAAAAGAAGCTCGGGAAGACTAAGTCATGCAATGTGACTTCTAGTTTTACACCCGATTTTTATCTAACCTCTACTTTCATCTCAGCAGGAAATTCACTCCCTACGGAGATAAAATCTGTACCTCAATTTGAAGATAGGTACAAACCTGCTTTTCATTTATACAGTTCACAATCTCGTGAATTGCTGGCGAAGATGGGTTATGATCTAGCCACTGCTCCGGGTTTGAACTCAGGCAAGGGACTCCGAGCACCTTTAGCCATCACTATGAGACATAATCAATCTCGTGTTGGCCTTGGTTTCTGGAATGAAGCTCTCATCAAACATAAAAGAACCAAGAGCAAAATAAAGAATTGCAGCATGGTTTCCATAGACCTTGAACCAGAATCTGAAGTTGAAGTTCATGCTGGAACTCGGTCAGGAAAAGTATATTTGAAAGATTATGCTGAAGTTCCTGAAGAAACTTCTGACGTTCCTCCGGTTACAGCTTCAACACCAGTCTCTACTGAAGAGCCTTTAAATGTTCCTGTTGAGACAGTTCCTTCTAAACCAACAGCAGCTGACAAAGACAAACAACAAGTCCGCTTCGACAAACCATTGAAGAAGTCATCTCCTACAGGACTTGAAAAGCCTTATAATTTTGATATATTGGCTCAACTAGCTAATACCCCAGCTAAATTATCAATCTTCGAGCTCTTACGCCTCTCTAAAGAGACTCGAGAAACTTTAAGTGAAGCACTGCTGCAAGCAGAAACCTGCCTAACTCTTCTCAAGAAATTGGAAACAGAACCTGTTTCTCATTGCCATAATGTATTGGAATTTATTCCAAACATTACCTTTACGCAGGACGATATGCTGCTAGAGGATAATCGATATGACCGTCCTTTATATCATACAGGATATATTGATTCTATGAAGGTTGATCGTCTCCTGATTGATCCAGGATCTGCTCTCAGTATTATGCCAAAAGCTATGCTAGACGCACTGAAGATACCTGTACATAGCCTTTCCAGCACTATCACTACCATCTTGGAATTTAATCAAGGAAAAAGTGAGCCTTTGGGCAAGATTCGTCTCAAATTTCAAATAGGCGATCTTCGCACTAAAGTTACTTTTTACATCATCGACAATCATGGATGCTCATACAATGCTCTGTTGGGAAGACCATTCTTGCATGAACATAATGTCGTTCCTTCGACCCTTCATCAGTGTTTCAAATATGTTGATGATAATGGAGAAGTTCAAAAGAAAGTTGCGGATCTCTATCCATTCAAAGGAGTTGAAGCTTACTTCAATGACGCTCGCATGTACAAAGATGAATACTCAAAAGTCTTGCAAGCTATGGATAATGATGATGAGATAGCAAAAGTTGGCACTTTTGTTATTCCTGTAAAAGGGCGTATCACTCCTCCGCAGTCTGTTAGATCATCCGAAGAAGGCTCACTGATAATTTCTGTCAGTGGACGTATTACTTCATCACCTGCTCAGGCTTCACAAGGTTCACTGATAATTCCTGTCAGTGGACGTACTACTGTACCGTCTTTCCAAGCTCCACAAGGCTCACTGATAAATCCTGTCAGTGGACGTACTACTCCCCCTCCACCTTCTCAGGCTAGATCAGATACTCTAGTCATTCCAGTCAGTGGACGTACTACTTATCTACGATCTTCTTCAAGGGAGCTCACCTCTTCTGAGCCTTTTGTTATCGATCTTAATCGAAACAAAACTTCTGATCGCTCTTCCTCTCACCCTTTTGTCATTAATTTGACTAAGTCTGATAAGGCTCAGCCTCCTGTTGTAAATACAGTATTTAATATTAATGAAGCATCTCCTTTGCAGTATATTGATGTCTGTAATCATGTACAAAGTTATTTACAATTGCTAGATAACTTGGAGTCATTAACTATAGGGGTTGTTCAAACTCTTCATACAGACGTATCATTGGAATCCATACAAAAATCATACTTCGTGGTCCCTGCTAGAAAAAAGGGAGAAAATCCGATCTTCTTTTATAAAGGACCCCAGAATCCTCCTAACTTGGAAGAAGATGACATAAACGATGATACTGGAAGGTTACAACTGCGTCGCTACAGTCAACAATCCAAAAATATCATCAAGAATATGGGTTATGACTTTAGAACCAGTCTCAATAATAGAAAAAGAAAAAGAATGCCTGTTCGAATTCCTCCATTAAAATACGGAAGGACAAAATGTGGTTTAGGTTACATTGCTCCTACTTCCTTTATCAACATAGTCCATGAAGATTCAAAGTCCGATGAAGACGAATGATCTGAGTCTTCTGATTCTCTCTCTTAGGATTCTGACACGAGTATTGGCGATCTTCATCGTTCTATTTTGTCCGTCAATATGGTCTCTGTTGATGGCCCGCAGGAAAATGATGAAGATGAGGATGATTTTGAAATATCACCCGAATCGGAACAATGGGCTCAAAGATTAGATAATCAATGGGAATTCAGGTTCGAGCAGAGAGAACCTCCTACCGAAGATAAACTGATCCAAATTGATGTTGGTGAAGAAGGTTCTCCTAAACCAATATTCATCAGTGAAAGTCTTTCAGAAACAGATAATCAAGACATGATCAAGCTTATTCGTGATTATATCGATGTCTTTGCCTGGAGTTACGAAGATATGCCAGGACTAGATCCGAAGATTGCAATGCACAAACTCAATATCATGCCAAATTCTAAACCGGTCAAACAACAACAGCGATGATTTCGTCCAGACATTATGGATGCAATTGAAGCTGAAGTCAACAAGCTTATGGCTTCTGGATTTATTCGAGAGGAACAACATCCTGAATGGGTGGCTAACATCGTTCCTGTCCTTAAAAAGACTGGCAAGATCCGAGTCTGTATAGACTTTCGCGATCTCAATGCGGCTTATCCTAAAGACGAGTTTCCTCTTCCAATTACTGATGCCATGATCGACAATACATGTGGTTTCGAACGAATGTCATTTATGGATGGGTATTCGGGATACAACCAGATCAAAATGTTTCCAGATGATGAAAAACGCGCTTCCTTCAGAACGCCGATCGGTACATACTGTTATACAGTGATGCCGTTTGGTCTCAAGAATGCAGGAGCAACATAACAGCGAGCAATGAGCACTATATTTCGCGAACATCTCCGAAAAATAGTCGAATGCTATGTTGATGATATTGCAGTCAAAAGTCGACGAAAGGAGGATCATATCCAAGATTTGAAGACTATCTTTGATTTAATGCGTCAGCATCAACTTAAAATGAACCCTACTAAGTCCTTCCTGGGCGTCTCTAGTGGTAAATTTCTCGGCTTCGTCATTACCGCTAAAGGTATACACGTGGATCCCGAGAAGATTAAAGCCATTCAAGAGATGCGTCCTCCACGCACCTTAAAAGAGCTACGAGGATTTTAAGGAAGAATTGCTTATATCAGGAGATTCATTTCCAACTTATCAGGACGCTGCAGACCATTCAACAAACTTCTGAAGAAAGGTGTATCTTTCGTCTGGAACGAAGAATGTCAAAAAGCATTTGACGATATTAAACAGTATCTCATGAACCCTCCAGTTTTGGTACCTCCCGTCTCGGGGATACCATTCCTTCTATATGTTCGAGCCATGGATCATTCTCTTGGTGCATTACTTGCCCAGAAAAATAAAAATGGCCATGAACAGGCTATTTATTATCTCAGTCGCACAATGACAGGTGCTGAACCGCGTTATTCTCCAATCGAGAAAGAATGCTTAGCATTAATGTTTGCTGTTCAGAAAACGCGACATTATATTATCGGTCAAACGATTCATGTCATTTCCAGAGTGAATTCCATCAGGATTATGATGAAGAAACCTGGTATTCTCAACTCCAGACTAGCTAATTGGGGAATCTTGTTAGCTCAATACGATATGCATTATATTCCTCAGAAGTCGGTTAAAGGACAGGCTCTTGCTGATTTTCTGGCTGCTCATGCAATTCCAAAAGATTCTAAATTATATGATGAGATTCCTGATGAAGTCTTGGATTCAAATCTGATTTCTGAAGAAGTTCCTACCTGGCGTCTATTCTTTGATGGAGCATCTAGAATAGGTTCTAACGGCAATATTGTCGCTGGAGTTGGGATTGTTCTTGTATCCCCAGAAGGACTAACTATTCAGAGGGCTTATTCTCTAGATCAATCATGTTCAAACAATGTAGCCGAATACAATGCATTACTCATTGGTCTTCAACTTGCTAAACATCTAGATATTCAATATTTGGAAGTTTATGGAGACTCCAAGCTTATTGTCAATCAGATCAGAGGAACGTATGAAGTTCGTCATCAGGATTTGATACCTTATCATCGAGAAGCACTCTCTATAGCCTCATCTTTTGAAGACTTCTTTATTGAACATGTTCGACGAGCCTATAATGCAGAAGCTGATGCTTTAGCTAATCTTGCTGATGTATTAGCTATACCAATCAGACGTCAGCAAGTAATAGTGGTTTATAACCGAGAACTATTCTGTGTTGAGAATAATTTGGCTTTGGCTTTTCCTCATAAACCAGACAAAGATTCTTTCAATCTTGATGCTGGATCAAAGTTTGACAAAATGCCCTCGTCTTCCTCTGATTCTACTATGGAATATGTCTTTTCTAATGAAACAGAAGCCATAATTGAAGACTGGAGACGCCCGTTTATAGATTTTGTTTTGTATGATATACTTCCTGATAATCCGAGTGAAGCAGCGTCTATTCGACGTCGATCTCTCAGATTCTATTATAATCATACGACGAAAACATTATATCGTCGGTCTTACGACGGTCTTCTCCTCCGATGCATTGCCGGTGAAGAAATACAACAGATAATTCGTGAAGTACATGATGGTGTTTGCGGAGCTCATCAACCAGGTCCTAAACTTCAAGATCGTATCCGACGTATGGGTTATTATTGGCCCACGATGGTGGCTGACGCTATTCAATATGCTCAGAAATGTAAAGCCTGTCAAATCCATGCAGACTTTATTCATCAACCGTCAGAGTTCTTACATCCAACAGCGGCATCATGGCCCTTTGAAGCTTGGGGCATGGACGTCATTGGTCCCATCAACCCACCATCATCAAGAGGACATCGGTTTATTTTAGCAATAACCGATTACTTTTCCAAATGAGCTGAAGCAATCCCGTTATCTGAAGTTAAAACTTCTAGTGTTATCAACTTCGTCAAACATCATGTTATCTATCGATTTGGTGTTCCTCGACGTATTATCCATGATAACGGACCGCAGTTCGTCAGTCAGAAATTTACTCGATTCTGCGACGATCATCGGATTAATAATTTAGCTTCTACAGCATATAATCCAGCAGCCAATGGATTGGCAGAAGCTTTCAATAAAACAATCATCAAACTCTTGAAAAAGTTCGTTTCTTCCAACAAACGCAACTGGAGCGAGAAGCTTGGTGAATGTTTATGGGCCTACCGCACCACAGTTCGCAATGCGACTGAATGTACACCTTTCTCTTTTGAATTGCAATCTCCAATGAACTGACAACAGAAAACAATGATCGTCTTCGACTTCAAGAGTTGGAAGCTCTAGATGAAAAACGATTATATGCTCAACAAAATATCGAGCTGTATCAGGCCCGAATCTCCAAAGCTTTTAACCGGAAAGTCAAAATCAGAGCATATCAGAAGGGAGAACTGGTCCTTACTGTCAGACGTCCTATGACCATGACACATATGAGCAAAGGCAAATTTGATGCGAAATGGGAAGGCCCATTCGTAGTGAAAAAGTCTTCTCTAACGGAGCATACCAGCTTGCCTCTATGGATGGGAAAGTCATGATGATGCCTATCAATGGCAAATTCTTAAAGAAATATTATGTATAATATTTTCATCATTCCCCAGCAAATATAAAATCCTTCTTTACAAAAGTTATTTCGATATCGTTATCCCCAGAGGAAATTGATATTCCACCATGTATCATCTTCCCAGAGAATTTGATATTTCGTTTTATTAGATCCCCAGTGGTTTTAATAAAGATCTTGTATAGAAAATCATGTCCATATTACCTCTGAATTTTCTATCTCAAATATTTAGTCTTTTTGATTTCTGAGTCTAAAGATCAGTGAATAAAGGCAAAATTGATGTAAAGTGGGAAGGATACATCGTAAACAAAGTTTCTTTAAACAGAGTTTATTTTGACAAATTCTTCAAGAAAAAAAAAGAGTACATCATCATGGAAGATCACTGTCATCCCTCTCATACTTTGGACAAGGGCCACATACATAATCAGCAAAAGAATTTAATACATCTTTTCCTGACCGCACCAAGAACTGACAGACAGCCAGCCTCATTGCTTCTTCTTCTTCGGTTTCTCCTGGTTCGACCAGGAAGTCAAGGATATCTTTTGGCGGCTTGGGAGTAGATGAGCTTTCGCCCATTTCCTTCTTCTGCGGAGGAAGATGCTCTTTAGCACCTTCAGTAACTTCAGAGACGACTTCAGTCTTCTTTGTATTCTTTTCAGAAGACATTGTGGATAAAAGAGGATGATATATGATTCTTCTACTCAAATATATGCTCTATTTATAGGCATATGGTTACAAAGATCGAAGGGACGTATTCTTTCCCGGGATTCAGTTCATCCATTCATTTCATACATTCATTCGACGATTCATACTTGACGGTTCATCCGTTCATTTATTACATTCATTCGACGGTTCATCCGTTCATCATTTCCTAAACGGTTCATCCGTTCATAATCTTCTATCAATTTATCAAGTGGGGATTCGTTATTTATCATGTTTTCATAACCTCTGAATCAATTCCGAATCTACTTACTCATTTGTCATGTTTTGACCTCTGCATAGAAATCAATCTATTTTCTTTCGAGTTTCTATATATTATCATGTCCATAATACCTCTGATAATATTATATACTCTAAAACAGAAAAGATGATTTTATTATCTATCATGTCCACAATTCATCCACAAATACAAATCATTGAGCATAGAAGAATTGTCATTTCCATTTCACTATAAAAAGTCTATTACATTTTTTTAGACTTTCTTACAAATCATAATGGAAATCTATTACAAATCTTGGATTTTCATTCTACACCATAACGATAACCGAATAGAGATCTATCTTCTTCTTTGGATCTTCTCCGTCGGACCTTCTCCGTCAGGTTCGTTGTTGGTGGCAATTCCTGACTGTCTGGGTCTCAGTCACGACCAGATCAGCAGGAATCAAACTCTGGTCTTCTCTCTCAGACGAGAGGAGAACCACAGAGTATGGCAGCCCGAAGTCGTGGTGCTGCCAATACAATTGGTGGATGGGGGTAACCCCTCAAGGAAGACAGGAATGTATCCAAACCTTGGGATACAATTCCGAGTTCTCCCGTGAAAGGAACTCTACTACCCAATTTCTCGGTAGTAGAGTTGACTCCACCATCCAACTCTCGTGTATAAAGGCACTTCCTACCATCTGAGGAAGACCCTTCTATCCTACGAAGAGTTCTGAGTTGTCTGATGTACGCGTCAAAAGCGTATGAGCTCCCTGATGTTGGTGTCAGAAGGACATTCTCCACAGCATCCACATCACTAATGCCAGTTCTGAAGAAAATCTTTAGCCAAGTTTCTGTGGAAAACAGCATGAAGAAGAGAATTAAATCAACAGAAATGTCATATGAAACGTACTGGTTGGTCAAGCACGCTCAGAGACAGAAAGCTTATTTTTAACAGCAAAAACAGTACATGTATTGTGCCGGACTTACCTTCAAGTTTGACGCTAAGAATTGGCAAACTGATGTCTGACATATTGCTCAGAATTCGAACATTTAGAAGCTTTTGCTTTCCGATTCGAGAGTGAAATCTGACGTTCATTTTCAGAGAAGAGAAGAAGAAAAAGAAGATGGGGATGAGTTCTGTGAAACTCTTCTGTCTATTTTAAAGTATTGAGCGCAAGCCTATTCTTGGGAAGGATCCACAAATAACGCTAATAAAATATGCAATGAGTGCCACGTGTACTTTGGAAACCAGCATAGCCTTAGAAATATTCAAAGAGTGCTTTCCACAACATTGGAAGATAGCGTAACCTATAGCTATTTATTGGTGCATGCTATTCATTGATGTACGCTATCCAGCGTAACTTACAAACATTGGAAGACAGCGTAACCTACAACGTAATCTACAGTTATTCATTGGTGCATGTTAGTTTTCAACACAAAATTATACTAAACAGAGAATTCTTGAATATTCATTCCATTAAAGGCACTGATGGCCTTACAAAACAAAAAAGAGAGGGAAAGAAAGGGGTGCAACAAAGTCACGCTCTATTTTCCAGAGCGGCTAAGTTTGACGCCTAACTCTTCTACGCTTCGGACCCCCATGCGGTGCAACAGAGCAGCGAGCATTTCACGCTTCTCTGCAAGGCTCCGCCCATGAGAAGTAGAGGAGCCGTCCAGACCGAAGTAACCCAAGAAATTCTTGGCTAACTGCGTGGGGTCATCTTTGAACTCGATGACGAAGGGCTCCGGTTCTTTGCCTCCAAAGGTGGGGTCACCATGGGCACAGAAACCTAATTTTCGTGCTTCTTCTTCAGCAGCTTCCTTTGGAGTCATGGTTACAAGAAATATGAATGTCAAAAACTGAATTTTCTCAGTTTATATAACAAAGCTTGCTGGCGGTTCATATTCCTCCATAAATCAGATTAAATCAGTCTCGAAAAATGAAGAGTCCTCATGACATTTAATAAATTCATTTTTTACATAAACAGATTTAATGCCAGCGTGTCAAGACTCATTCCCACTTTTTTATTCAAAGTAATTTCGAACTTTTGAAACTCATAAAGTTCGAAAATTTTGAAGGGGGTCTTGTAGGATGTGGAAAATTATGACACGCTGTCATTTTAATCCTTACGCTCAAGGCCATACGCTTATCAAAAGTCATACGCTTAGTGGATATTTTATTATTTCTTCTTAAAGTGGCAGCACAGCATATATTAAATGAAGAATGAATCTGACGTCTCGTCTTTTCGTGCAAAGATAGTTGTCATGAAAAGAGCAACCGTCGTATATGTATTCGAAGAGTTGGTTTTGTCTTTTATGATGACAGCTCAGCAGATCATTAATGCAAAGCCATCATTACTGTCAGTTTTGACAGTCTGTCAGCCGTCACATCTGCAGTCACGACGCTCGAGAAAATCTTTTGACAGTTATTTGAAGATATGGCGTATCAGAGAAGATTGATGATGGCCACGTGGCCATTTCCTCAGTGAGCGTATGAAGTCTATACGACTCCTTCCTTCTTCAGTGAGCGTATGAAGTCTATACGACTCCTTCCTCATCAAGTGAGCGTACGACTCCTTTCTTCTCCAGTAAGCGTATCAGCTTTGTTTTCTTTCTACATCATCCAAGTCAGCGTATAACTCTCCTTCAACAAGGCAGCGTATTACAGCAACCATATCCAGGATTACAGTCAACACACGTTCTCACGTATCCTGTACCAGTTATCCACTTCTCTAGAAGTTATGCAACGTGGCATCCAGGCCATCAATCTCTCCTGAACATGCTCCACTACTTTCAACCGCACGCTAATGTGTCTCCATCAGAATTCGCCACGCGTCCCTGCAGTTATGCACACGTCAAGTAACTACCTGAGCGTATGCTTAAGGACAGTTATCCTGAACTCTATAAAAAAGAGTTTTTTCATCTTCATCAGAGACTACAGACAATTTCAGAGAGAACAGAGAGATTGCCAGTTGCTGTCCAAGTTCTTCAAAGTTCGAGTATTCTTCATCTCATCGTCCAAGGGATAAAGTAATCGTCTTCTAGATTAGATTCCTACAGTTGTAATTTTCTCAGATACAAAATAAATAAAGTGAATTTATTTATGGAAAACAGTGCACCCTTCATAAATAAACATTCGACCCGGATAACCTGGATGGTCTGCAGGGCTGGTGGCTGTTGGAATAATCTCATTACATCTTGCTAGTAACTAGGCCTGTGATAACCCTAGTTAGTTAAGGTATCAAGCCGTACTCATTGCTTGGCCGTGATTGATTGGATGAAATTTAGCTTAGCTTAGTCTTGCCCCGATCCTGTACAAGATTGTTACATGACGGGATTATTTATACTGGCCTTAACAATAAAGATCAGGGGACCAGTTCTGTTCAGGCGAAGGGTTACAACCCCGGTCCTTGTTTGGTTTAAGGGTTGTAACCTGGCTCCCGGAGCAGTTCTATGTCCTCTCTTCGTTTATTGTCTTATTGCTCTCCATACCATGCTCGTCATGTTTTACTTATTTCAATAGCATGATTATTTATACTGACCTCAACAATAAAGATTAAAAGTCCAGTGTTGTTCAGGCGAAGGGTTACAACCCCGGTCCTTGTTTGGTTTAAGGATTGTAACCTGGCTCCCGGAGCAGTTCTGTGTCCTCTCTTCATTTATTGACTTATTTTACCCTATGTTCCTGCTTACCAATAAGTAGTTGAGACGGGTTCTATTCAGGTGAAGGGTTACAACCCCGGTCCTTGTTTGGTTTAAGGGTTGTGACCTGGCTACTTGAATGGTTTTCTCGTACTCAGTTTATTGTTGTTAAATTTGCTATTATCAGTTTCGTTTTAATCGTCTTTAATAATCTATTGTGATATGTTGGTTTTAGTTCCTAAGTGAAGCATCCTTTGTGGCACTTGCTCTTTCTGGGGTTAGACCCAGCTGGTTTTGTGTGGCCAGATATTGGAGCAGCTCCAGAGGTTCTACCTACCTTCCAGCCAGATGGTGACCACCAGGCGTAACCCTGGCAACGAGTGGGTTTCTTTTGTTCTCCTGCTTCATTGTAAGTTATTCTTTTGAGGTGTTTAGCCGACGAGCACGTGTTAGCTCGGTTGCACCTTTATTAACTGTCTGCCTACGGGCTGTAACATGATTGACAAATCCTAGGTTTGATCATGTATGACTGAAACTCTTGCTAGTCTTGACATTTTGTAATGACTAGCTTCATGATCAACTGAATATGTAATGTTTGGGATGCCTTATTATTGTGTATTTGGTGATCTTACATCTTGCAATACTTACTTACTTGCTTGCGATTGGGACACTAGGCTTGTTCATGACCATAGGAGACTGATGGATTGTAGTTAAACCCTCATATATATAGACAGTCGTGACCGTATAGGGAGATGGATTTTGTTTCATTATGCGTAGCTGGCTATGTATGCCCCCGCTCTCCAGTATTCTGGTTCTGGGGCATTACATGGTTTAAGTGGTGGCCCATGCAGGTCTTGTAAATCAAGATATGTGAGGGTTTACCGAATAGATGTCTCAATCAGTACTCGTCCTTGATCTCTGCTCGTATCTTCTAAATCCCTGAAATCTTGACATGATCACATGTTTGTGTCGTTGATCTGTCCTGGTCCTTCCTTATTGTTCCCTATGTCGTCTTCTTCAGCGGCATTGTTCCTGGACCTGCTGATCAGCAAGGCGGAGCAACACATGTGGACCAGCAGCAACCAGGAGATCAGGCCCAGAATTTAGGAGTGGCCTCCAGAGTCGTGTCTATTGGAGGAGAGCCACCAGTTCAGCCCGTCCAGCCTGTAGATCCTGATGATGGCACTTTGGTGGGTCTCATCCGTTCATTATTAGCTTCCCAGGATCGTCGAGGAGATGCCTTGCACCAGGTAGTGGCAGATGCTCTGACCAGAGTAGGTCATTAGGGTAATAGTGCGACCAACAGCTTCAAGCGCTTGAACCCTCCATTATTTGACGGCAGTGAATATGCTATTGCTGCTGATGCATGGCTTCAGGACACAGAGGCGATTCTAGAAGTAGCTAGGACTCCAGAAGACGAAAAGGTGGTCGTGGTGCGCCTGCAGTTATTGGATCTTGCCCGCAGCTGGTGGACATTGCAGGCCATCTGATTAGTGGCACCTATTGCCTGGGCAGTCTTCAGGGAGAGATTCCAGACCAAGTATTTTGATGCTGTATCTCGGTACGATCTACAGACGAGGTTCACCAATTTTATGCAGATGGACAGGACGGTCGATGGATATATGGCCGAGTTCTCCAGACTTAGTCGGTTTGCCCCTATCTTGGTGGCGACCGAGTTCGACAGAGCCCAGCGGTTCCAACAGGGGCTTTACTTAGAGATTCTCTTGGCCGTAGAGCAGTTTGAGCATCAGACTTTTGATGCAGTATTTAGAGCAGCTAGGAGGCATGAGTATACCTCCAAGAGGATTGTGGACAAGACCGGGGGTCGGAAGCGATCCCATGGTCAGATGAATCTGTCTTCAGTACCAGCCCCGGCGGCTAGAGCTTTGACCATTGGAGCTCCGAGGCGGGTGGCCTCAGTGACATCGGTTAAATATTCAGCCCGAACGCACCCCAGCAGCAGAAGTAGAAGCAGTCTTCTGTAGTGGGATGTTCACACTGCGGAAAGCCGGGGCATATGGTATCAGAGTGTCGCAGAGCACAGGGTTTATGCTTGGTTTGTGGTACCCCGGACCACAGGGTTGCGAACTGCCTGAACAGGGGGAGTTCATTTTTATCAGCTTTCTCTAGTCCTTCAGTTAGAGGACCAGCACCAGTCCAGCAGCAGCAGCAGCAATACCCATTTCCGAGGCCATTGCCGACGCAGGCCCAGGCATTCCAGCAGCAGAGACCGCAACAGTATGTCCAAGCCCAAGCCTTGATCCAGAATAGGCAGAGAAGTTTTCAGCAGAGGGGTCCCGTACCCCCAGAGGACATGGTCAAGTGCTGGCTTTGACCATGGGAGAGGAAAGATTGGCACCAGGTGAGGTGGTGGCAGGTACTATTCTTATCAACACCTTTCCAGCTTCCGTATTATTTGATTTTAGTGCCTCGCATTCATTTATGTCTGCACGATTCGAGACATGGATAGGATTGGAGCCCGAGTCATTATCAGTGGGGTGTAATATACTTACTGGTAACGGACTTGTGGGAGTAGATAGAGTATTTTCCTCGTGTCGGATCATAGTTAGCGGTAGAGAGTTTTTCGCTAGGTTGATAGAATTCCCGGTGGCCGACTATAATGTGGTATTAGGGATGGATTGGTTGAGAGACCAGTAAGCTAGGATAGACTGCCATATTGGCAGGGTTGTTTTTAGCATTCCAAGCGAGCCAGAGTTTTCTTTCTCCCGAGGCGAAGTTGAACATTCTCCTCCAGTATTGTGGATGGCAGTAGTATAGAAACATGAAAAATGAACATGATTGCTCATGCGGCTCAGAACAGAAAAACCCATGTGGTTCAAAAACAGACGAGCTTCATGCGGC
The DNA here is from genome assembly GCA_029216955.1 of Iris pallida. Taxonomy (NCBI): domain Eukaryota; kingdom Viridiplantae; phylum Streptophyta; class Magnoliopsida; order Asparagales; family Iridaceae; genus Iris; species Iris pallida. The sequence goes on from JANAVB010040019.1 coordinate 10,222,342, forward strand.
TCAAGAGAGTCATGCGGTTCAAAAGTCACCAGCTTGGACATGCGGCTCAAGCAACACCACGTGGCCTTCTGCGGTTCGCTTCTACAAATTGGCCATTAAGCAAAGGCCCTATTTAATGCTCTAACGTAAAGGAGAACTGACGGATCTGACATAAAGGCGCAATAATGACTGACATAAAGGCGTGCTCCTAAGAAAGAGGAGAAAATCTTTTCACAGCTGGCAGAATCTACCGAGTCCCGAGGCATACGGCGGCTGTATTTATGTGGCCGCCCACTTTATGCGGCCGCCCACTTCATGCGGCCACCCATCTTCATGCGGCTGTATCCTTTATGCGGCCGCCCGTCAGCATGTGGCTGCCGATCCTCATGCGACTGCCCATCTTCATGCGGCTGTTCATCCCCATGCGGCTGCCCATCTTCATGCGGCCGTTCATCATCATACGGCCCACTCATATGCGGCTCTGCCAAGATGACCCAGTGGAGACACGTGGCGCTTTTCATGATGATTGAGACACGTGGAAGTCTTATCTTCCTGGAATTATGGTTGCTAACAAATCCTAACAAAATCAGATTTGTTTTAATCACCATAATTGTCCAGATCAAGTCAAATCGAGCAAATTAGACACGTGGCAAGCCATCACAAGTCGCGAATATTCATGGCAATCAACATTTATTGCCCCCAGAGATTTAATGCAATCACATTAATTGCTTAAATCTATTGTATTCGAGATGGACGGCCCCGATTAATTAATTCTCAGGCCGCCGACTTTTGAGGATGGGCAATCATTGCAAACCCTAATGATGTCCCCCGACTCTTATAAATAGCAAGGTGCCATTCCCTTGCAGAGGATCAAAAATCCAGCGAGGAGAAGAGAATCCAAAATCCAGAGATCAATCCAGGGAGAAGAAAGGACAGAGAAGCATATATAGAGAGCGCAAAGAGAGCATTTCTTCATTAACGCCATGTAGATCTTCTCCAGAGCCAAGGTTGCACCCGATCGTCCAAGGAGTAAGGCAGAGCTGCCATCACTTTTCCGAGCCTCTATCGTCACCCCCAGAATCTAAAATAAACAATTGTACTTAGATTGTTGTACCTAGGTTTTTGTCCCTAGGCTTTCTTTGTACAAGCGAGTTTGTATTGTGAGTCTAAGTTCAGTCCTACTACATAAATTGTTTTGTAATTTTATAATCAATGGCAAACACGATAGCGACTCTGCTGGGGACAAACTTCTCCACGGCTGAGAAGTTGGTGACGCAATCGGGTGCAGCCAAACCTGTCTCCACGCAACAGAAGATGGTCGTCCGCTTCGACCAACAGGCATTTGAAGAAATGCTCTCCGACGGAAGTGCTGGCCCGGTCCAGAAGCAAACCCGCACAAAGAAGGCTCACAGGGAGTGGAGGCCAAAATCATATTCTCCTCCCCAGGCCCTGGACAGAGTACTCTCTGCTGCCCAAGACGGCAAAGGCGACTCTCATGCGGCCCCACTTCAAGCCATAGAGGACTCTGCTGTCCCCAAGTTTGGCAGAGGAAAGCACTACGATGCTGGACTTGCAGGAACAAAGAGTGATTCTATGTGCTCCAGGAAGAAGTCGAACACTCATGCGGCCAAGACCGCCAGCCGCATGCATGATGCTCATGCGGCCGAAACTGCCAGCCGCATGAAGAATATCCATGCGGCCAGAACTTCCAACCGCATGGAGAACACTCATGCGGCCGAGAGTTCCAGCTGCACGAAGAAAGCCTATGTGGCCACAACTGCCAGCCGCATGAAGACTGTTGACTCCAGCCGCATGCTGCCTGCTCCATGCAGCTCAGGCTCAGTCTTCGATCGCCTCTCCTATGGTCCTGATCTCTCATGTGCCCAAGATAATATGTCTGACTCTCTGCAGCATTACTTTGAATCTTCCTACTATGCACCTTTAGGCGCTCGAGTGAAGAAGTCGCGAGCTCGGCGAGCTCAGTCGGCTGTCCCAACCTCTGACCATCCGAGCGCTCCACATACCATTATACGGTCCTCTGATGGGAAGTTGTACAGAACCACTCGAGTCCCGCCCCCGACGGCAAACAGACAAAGTGGTTCCAAAAGTCTCCCAAAACCCAGGAAGCAAACATGGTTGTTCGAGACTCATCTGACCTGCGTGAGGTTATCCTCCACAAGCACAAGGAAAGAGAAGAGGCCTCGGTATTCAAAGAGTCCTTACATGGACGTCACTGCACCCAGGTCATTATCAACTGCTGTTGTAACAACGCGACAGTAAGAGAAGACCGACAGTCTGTTTTCCAAAGGCTGCAACGACCAAGCTCAGAGGACGAAGCCCCTCCCGTCGTCTCTTGCAACTCTACTCAGAAAATCCCCGTCGATAGGAGAGGGAAGAAGATAAACGTCCCCAGCCCGAAGATTTCAACCACTGTGACTAAGAAACTATCGTCTAAACAGTTATCCACCATCGAAGTTTTCCAAGGTACCCGTTCGAAGACAAAATCTACTACAGTAGGAGATTCATCATCCACACCACTTGGGGTTACTGAAACTGGGGGTAGCACTCCTCAGAACATCCACGACAATCCGATGTTCCAAAGAGACGAGCCCGGGAAAACAACTCTCCCATCAGATACAGCAGATGTCGATGTCCACGAGGACGTCCACGACTCTCAAGATGAAGCAAGCTCTGAAGTTGGGGATACTATTCCTTCTGAGTCCGAACCAGAGGAGAACATTCCCACATACCCCGATGACTTCTCTGTACAAGGGTATGATTCGGAGGGCACGTTGTCCATCGTCCCTTCCATCTCGACTCGCGTTAGGACGGTGTTCGTGACAAGCGACGATCAAGATGGCCCCAGTGATCGCCAGTGCATCGACACTCTGGAGGCTATATTGTGCACTTTGGTCAAATCTGTGGACGAGATTAAAGCGGCTCTTCCAAACCCGGGTAATAATCCTCCTGAAATGTCAGATCCCACCGCTGCGGATGAGGCCAGGGAAGCAAGAAGAGAGGTCCAAGAGCTCTGAGCCATGTTTCACGCTCGAGAAAACTCTCAAGACCTCAGAATACGGCAACCATACCCTGCTGCATGGAGGGATGTCCCCTTCCCACCAAGATATAAGCCGTTCAACATCAATCCTTATGATGGCAAGACCTCCGCAAGTAAGTACATCACTTACTTCGAGGTCACCACCGACCATCTGCCCCATGACAATGCCATCCTTACACGATTATTCATTTGGGCATTAGAAGGGGTCGCCTTCGACTGGTATCGCAACCTGCCAGACAACTGCATCCACTCCTTCGCCAGCTTCAAGCGTATGTTCTTGGAGAGATTCTACGAAGTAGGACAAGACGTAACGATGTCTACCCTCATGGACGTCGTTCAAGGGGAGAAGGAGCTGACAAGGAACTATATTGAGCGGTTTTGCGAAACCGTAATAAAGTTGCCGTCTGGTAACCCGGATTCCTCCTTGATTGAAATTTGCCAAAAGAGATTGCTCCCAACAATCAGTCTCTGGATGGGAAAAAGTCAATTTAAGGACTGGAAGATATTTATCATCAGTGCCACTAGCGCCGAAGAACGGTTGAAGAAGGCTCGCCAACTGGGATTGCACATCTCGGAGGGAGAGGACAAGGGCAAGCGCCCTAATACCAACAACAACAATGGTGGTAACTACTCCAACAATTGGGACAACACGGGAAAGCAGACTATGGTGGCCGACACAGTCCAGCAACCTGAGTCAAAACCGGCAGACAAATAATGGCCGCAAATGACCTACTCCTTCGAAGACGGCCACGTCAAGCCCATCTTGGACATGCTCATACAAGGAGAGAGATTTCAGCTCCCTCCACTAAGATGGGAACCTCGGCCGGCAGAAATGGAGAGCCCAAAGTACTGGCATTACCACCGCTACGTCCACCATGCTACACACGACTGCTACCAACTGAAACGATACATCCAACATCTTATCGACTCGAAGGCTCTGGCCATCGATTTCGAGGAGGTAACCGTGGCGGCCAACATGGTGTCCGTACAATTCGGCAGCTTTCCTCCAACAGAGACTCAAGACGGTATGGTACCCGTCCCTCTAGCGATAATGGAGATTGCTAATCTTCAACCTCCTCGAGATCAGGCTGCTGGTCTAGTGCCCCTTACCACATCACGGGGGGAGGTCATATGGGTCAAATCGGACCTGGTTCTTGAGGTGACTCAGTCTACACCACCTTCCATTCGCAAGAAGAAGAGTGGAAAAGTCAGATCCTGCCGCACAATCTCGACAGATGTCGATGAAGTCACGGCTGTCGTTACCCGGTCTGGGGCACAATCCCAACCTGTGGCTGATAACTCGGTTGAAGATCATTAGCCAGCTACAGCTAACGCTCCAGGACCTTCTCAGCCTCCGACGACCAACAAGCCTAGGCCGAAGGAGGCTCGCTTTGACAAATCCCTCCGAAAAGAGGCACGTCAGGGGCTGGAAAGGCCCTACAACTTTAACATCTTGGCGCAATTTGCCAACACACCGGCCAAATTGTCATTATACGAGCTCCTAAGACTCTCAAAGGATGTTCGTACGGCTTTGAACGATGCACTTCAGAATGCCGACGCCTATCTGGCTCAGGTCAACCTCACAGGAGAGAGCCCGCCTGCAAATATCCAAGACAGCTCTTGCACAGGAGCGATGCCCAACATTGTCTTCACTCCACAGGATATGCTAATCAAAACCAACATGCACGATCGTCCGTTATACTATACTGGATACATCGGTGACGTAAAGGTAGATCAGATACACATCGATCCTGGTTCTTCCATAAGCATCATCCCGAAGGGTCTGTTACATCATCTCTGTATCCCTATACATCACCTGACGCCAACAAGCACCGCCATCAGTGGTTTCAATTCGGGCAGGAGCTACCCGATTGGGAAGATTCGCTTGAAGTGCCAAATTGGCGATCTTCAGTCAGAAGTGACCTGTTACGTCATATATGCGGACACTTCCTACAATATCCTTCTAGGGCGCCCTTAGATTCACGATTACATGATCGTGCCTTCTACGCTGCACCAGTACTTTAAGTATGTCGATAAATACGGCTTCGTGAGGACAGAATTTACCGACATCGATCCCTTCAAAGGGGTCGAATCCTACTACTCAGACTCCTGCTTATACTAAAAGTCGAAGAGGCACCTTGGCGAAGGAGATGTGCAAGCTCAAACTGAGACGGCAACGGGATCAGAAGAACCTCTGACGATCCATCTTCAAGCTCGTAAGCCTGGCAAGAACGCACCCCTTATGGCCGCTCTGCGTAAGGATGCAATCAGCCTCTCAGCACAAGAGGGGCAAATGATAATCCGACTGCCAAAGTTCGGCCAAGCACCAAGACCCATGATGGAGCCACTGACAATCAGACTGCCTAGAGTCGGTCAGCCAGAAACGGAGAAGCTCAATCCCTCTGACAAGCCAATGATGATACGTCTTCCCAAAAATAATCGTCACCCCGATGCAAAGTTGGAGGCTTCTAGCGAGCCAACAACTCCCCGCCCAGCATCGAGTACCAAACTGGGGGTTGCTAGTTTGCCAACGACTCCACGTTCTGCTCCACCAGCAGAACCCCTGATGATCAAGCTGCCCAGGTCATCCTCTCAGTCTTCATTTATACAGGGGGTGGCCGAAGAAGAACCAGAATTGGCCAAGTATGTGGCTGTCCATACTGATGTTCCCTCCGCAGATGATGTAATCCCGCTAGAAAAGATACCTTACTTCATCAATAAAGGGCTATCTTTGAACTACCTTGAGCTTAATAAGCTTTGTACAATGTATGCTATGGAACACGGTATAGGCACTCACCTACACACATAGGTGACAAATGTTTACACCGCAAACCAGTTTACTCCAGTGGAAGACGCTTACCGCATAATCGAGGGAGGGGACCATCCAATCATCTTCGGCCGAAAGGATGATCCACAGCCCTTCACCATAGAGAAGGTCGATCTCGAATCAGATGCCGGGAGACTGCCTCTGTATCTTTATAGCCCCCAATCCAAATACCTCATGCAAAAACAGGGGTATGATCGGGAGACTACGCCAGGCTTGAACTACGGCAATGGTCGACGATTACCTTTAAAGCCACCAGTCCCAGCTGGCAAACCACGGGACTACTACAGCAAGACCCGATGTGGATTAGGATATGTTACGCCCGCAACGACCCTTGAAAGTTCATATGAGGAATGCGACTGGCATTCACATTCAACTGGGCCACCAACTTTTGATTCGGATGCCAGCATCGGAGACGTATTCAGACAAGTCCTGTCAGTCAATATGGCATTCGCCGACGTTTACGAAGAAGATAAAGACATTCCTGAAATCCTCGAGTTAGAGCCATGGGCCCAACAGCTGGATGTACAATAGGAAAAGCAGTTCAAACAAAGAGAACCTCCTACTAAAGATGAGGTTATACAGGTCGACCTCGGCAGCGAATCTTCTCCAAAACCAATCTTCGTCAGTAAAGGCCTAACAAACGAAGAGCGAGAATCGCTACTGGAACTTGTCAAAGAATATATTGATGTGTTCGCCTGGAGCTATGAAGACATGCCAGGACTAAATCCCGAGGTTTCCCTTCACAAGCTCAACATTCGGCCAGATACAAAGCCGGTCAAACAACAACAGCGATGCTTCTGCCCGGGCATCATGGATGCGATCAAAGCTGAAGTCAACAAACTGATAGCCAGCAGCTTCATTCATGAAGAATAACATCCAGACTGGGTCGCCAACATAGTACCGGTCCTCAAGAAGAATGGGAAGATTCAAATCTGCATCGACTTTCGCAATCTGAACGAGGCATGTCCCAAAGATGAATTCTCCCTCCCTATCACAGACATCATGATCGACAATACATGCGACTTCGAACGCATGTCATTTATGGATGGTTTCTCGGGATACAACCAAATCAAGATGTCTCCCGACAACAAAAATCATACATCCTTCCGAACACCAATAGGCACGTTCTGCTACACAGTTATACCTTTTGGTTTAAAGAACGTTGGCGCCACCTATCAGAGAGCTATAAGCATCATCTTTAGAGACCACTTGCGCAAAACAGTGGAGTGCTATGTTGACGACATCGCCGTCAAAAGCCGCTCTAAGGAAGATCATCTGCATGATCTAAGGACAGTGTTCGACCTAACGAGCGCACAATTTAAAAATGAACCCTACGAAATTCTTCTTGGGGGTATCCAGCGGGAAGTTCTTGGGTTTCATCATCACCTCCCAGGGTATCCACGTAGACCCTGAGAAGACGAAGGCAATCATGGAGATGAGTCCCCCGAGAAATCTCCGAGAACTCCGAGGCCTCCTAGGAAAGTTAGCTTACATCAGGAGGTTCATTTCCAACCTCTCCGGGCGATGTCATCCATTCACCCATCTCATGAAGAAGGGCGTCTCATTCGTATGGGATAAAGAATGCCAGCATGCCTTCGACAGCATCAAAGAATACTTGTCGAACCCTCCAGTCCTGGTAGCCCCGGTTGCTGGAAAACTATTCCTGCTCTATGTATGAGCAATGGAGCACTCCCTCGGTGCTCTGCTAGCACAAAACAACGATGCAGGCCATGAGCAAGCTATATATTACCTCAGCCGTATGATGATTGGGCCGGAGCACCGATATACTGCCATGGAGAAGGAATGCCTCGCCCTGGTGTTCGCCATTCAAAAGATGCGACACTATGTCACGGGGCAGACCAGACATGTGATATCACGAGTCAACCCCCTCAGGATCCTCATGACTAAACCAGGGGCACTCAGCTCTCGCCTCGCTACATGGGCAATATTACTGTCCCCCTACCATATGGTCTTCGTCCCGCAAAAAGCTGTTAAAGGTCAGGCTCTGGTAGACTTTTTAGCAGCCCACCCAAGCCCGGAGTCGGCCAGAATATACGAAGACATCCCAGATGAGGTCGCCGACTCGCATGCGACCTCTCACGATGATATATGGCAAATGTTCTTCGACGGTGCTTCGAGGACCAGACCCAAGGGCGACATCGACATCGGAGTCGGGGTGGTGTAGATTTCTCCTTCCGGACTGGTTATCAATCGTGCTTACTCCCTCACGAAATCTTGCCCTAACAATGTGGCCGAGTACAATGCTTTAGTCATTGGCCTCCAACTTGCAAGAGAGCTAGGGGTAGAATATCTTGAAGCATACGGCGATTCACAGTTAATCGTCAATCAGATCCGGGGTTCATACGAGGTTCGCAGTGAAGAAATGATCCCCTATCACCAAATAGCGATCAAAATTATTTTATTATTTGAGGGATTCTTCATCCCCGTTCCTAGACTCCAAAACATCGAAGCCGATGCCCTAGCAGGCCTTGCCGCTTCCCTAGCAGTGCCAAATCATACTCATCATTCAGTTGACGTGATAGGCTACGAACTGGTCTGTCCCAAGAACAACGTTCAAGTCATGGCGAGTTATTCCGCTCAGACGATCGACGAAGTGCCAGACTGAAGACAACCATTCAAAGACTTCGTAGTCTACGACATCCTGCCCGAGAATCCAAAGGAAGCCACCTCTATCAGAAGGCGTTCTCTTAGATTCTTCTACGATACAGAGACAAAAATGCTGTATCGCCGATCCTACGATGGATTATTGCTTCGATGTATGTCAAGCGCAGAAGCCAAAGAAGCCGTACGCGAAGCTCATGACGGTGTCTGCGGGGCCCATCAGCCTGGCCCAAAATTGTAAGATCGTCTTCGCCGAATGGGCTACTACTGGCCCACGATGGTAGCAGATACGATAGACTATGCAAGAAAGTATAAAGTCTGCCAAGTCCACGAGGACTTCATCCACCAACCATCCGAGTTTTAACATCCGACAGTGGCATCCTGGCCATTCGAAGCATGGGGAATGGATATCATCGATCCGATCACTCTACCCTCTTCCCGAGGACATCGCTTCATACTCGCAATCACGGATTACTTCTCCAAATGGGTGAAAGCTGTTCCGCTTGTAGAAGTCAAAACTTCAAACGTGATCAGCTTCTTCAAGCATCACGTTATCTATCGCTTTGGACTGCCCCGAAGGATCATCTACGATAATGGTCTGTAATTTGCAAGCCACGCCTTCTATCAGTTCTACGATAAACACCAAATTCGGAATGTCGCTTCGATACCATACAATCCGACAGCGAATGGGTTGGCAGAAGAATTCAACAAAACCATCATCAAGTTGCTCAAGAAGTTCGTGTCTTCCAACAAACGCGACTGGAACGAGAAGCTTGGTGAATGCTTATGGTCGTACTGTACTATAGTCCGAACAGCCACTGGGAACACGCCATTTTCCCTGGTGTACGGGAGTGAGGCAGTCCTCCCATTGGAGACTCAAATCCCCTCGCTCCGTATCGCCCTTACTTACCAATTGACGACGGACGATAACTACCGATGCCGACTACAAGAGTTGGAGTCCTTGGATGAAAAGCGCCTACTGGCTCAGCAACGGATTGAGTTATACCAAGCACGCATCTCCGGAGCCTTCAACAAGAAGGTTAAAATCAGAACATTCCAAGTAGACGATCTCGTTCTGGCAGTTCGGAGGCTGATGGTTATGACTCACAAAACTACCGGCAAATTTCAGCCAAAGTGGGAAGGCCTATTTATCATTGAGGCTGTATTCTCCAACGGTGCTTATCGCCTCGCAAAACAAAATGGAGACTTGCTCATGTTGCCCGTCAATAGCAAGTTCCTGAAGAAATGTTATGTCTAAACGGCATTGTCCCAATTCCAGATTATTGAGTTATATACCCGCCGGTACCGCTGAACTCACATTTTCCAAATTCCAGATTATTGAGTTATGTACCCGCCGGTACCGCTGAACTCACATTCTCCGAATCCCAGATTATTGAGTTATGTACACGCCGGTACCGTTGAACTCACGTTATCCAAATTCCAGATTATTGAGTTATGTACCCGCCGGTACTGCTGAACTCACATTCTCCAAATTATAGATTATTGAGTTATGTATCCGCCGGTACCGCTGAACTCACATTCTCCGAATTCCAGATTATTGAGTTATGTACACGCCGGTACCGTTGAACTCACATTCTCCAAATTCCAGATTATTGAGTTATGTACCCGCCGGTACCGCTGAACTCACATTCTCTAAATTATAGATTATTGAGTTATGTACCCGCCGGTACCGCTGAACTCACATCCTTCAAATTCTAGATTGCTGAGTTATGTACCCTCCAGTACCGCAGAACTCACATTCTTCCTCCAAATATCCCAAATTGCTGAGTTATGTACCCGCAGGTGCCTCTGAACTTACATTCCGATCACTCTTTTAGACAGTAAGTCATGTATGACCATACCTCTGAACTTATTCTTCTGAAAGGGCTCCTCCATCATGATCTACTATCCGCACTCTCGGTATACAAAAGAGGGTAACGGATCCACAAATTTTCAAAATGACCACGTCGATGTTACCTCTGAGTCATTTCACTTCCGCCAAAAACAAATCACCCCTCTACATAGAACTTCCATGTCCTCATGACCTCTGAGTCATTCTATGTACCCCTTCATGGAGCCCACTCCTGCCATGTCCTCATTACCTCTGAGTGGGAAGGCTCCATCGAAGAAACCCTCATATTTGCCATGTCCTCATTACCTCTGAGTAAATATGTTGGTTATCTCTCGACTTATTATCTGTACTGAAAAAAACTCAGGGTATGCCAAAGATAATAGGTCCACAAATGTCCTCTGTTGACCACAAATATCCTCCGCTGAGACCACTCCTGCCATGTCCTCATTACCTCTGAGTAGGAAGACTCGCGATAAAACCCCCATACTTGCCATGTCCTCATTACCTCTGAGTAAGTATGATGGTTTTCCCTCGTCTTATTATCTGTATCCTGAACCAGGGTACGCCAAGGATAATAGGCCCACAAATGTCCTCTGCTGACCACAAATGTTGTACTAAGTTTCCTAGTACATGCACATTATTTCTCATCATGCCCCGGGAGCCCAGCTGCTCCATGGCATTCGTTCTCCCGATACCCGGAACGTCCATGACCACCTTACCGTGGAATTGTTCTAGGTATCCCCATCAAACTTGTTATCCGTACCTAAAACCCAGGTATGCCAAGGGTAGCAGGTCCACAAACAAGTCCTCCAAGCGGGGCGAACACCACCATAACACCACAGGCACAACAATCAGTACAAATAAAGGGTAGAATAAAGCATACTCTTTTATTTGGAAGGCAAAAGTACTACATGTTCTAGGGACAACATCCCACTTAAAGAAAGAACAGAAACAAAAGAAGAAAAAAAGTCGTCTATGGTTCGACGTTACATAATTCTAGGAGACGATTCTTCACCAAGGTGGTCCCCCGTTCAAGCCGCTGCCTAGCTCGGCGCTCGGCCTCCTGGGACAACCGCTCTGCATTATCCAAGTCCATGTGTGCCCGCCAGCCGTCCTCCAACTTCTTCAGGGCAATTTCTAGATCAGCAGAAGCTCGATTAACTTTGTCAGCCTCCTGGATAATTAGCCCCCTTTCTGTACGGGCAGCCTCAAGCTCAGACTCCAGGAAATCTAACTTCCTCTGAAGCTCAAGGATATGCTCCCGCGTGTCAATAATCCCACGGGAGGCAGTCGCTTCCCGAGCTGTAACATCTTCACTCTCGCAGCCCGAACATGAGACGTACATGCGGCACACATGAAGATGAAGGCTCACACATAAAGCATGCGACGTAGCCACAGTAGTTAGCGTTTTAAGCTCACACAGCGTCCTTACCAGCAATAGGGGGTGGACGTCAGGGTGAACTGCGGGCACGTCGGCTGGCAGAGGAGTGGCCACATTATCATTCGCCGCCACAGTCGAAGTAAAAGCAGCATTCTTGCCCTTCACTGTCGCAGCCAACGAAGACGCCGCCTTCTTACCCTTCGCCACAACAGTCTTCTTGGGAGCCATCGGTGATCGATGAAGAGGAAGACAATCGGGACAAGAAAAGGTTTGAATTGAAGAAGGGAGTAAAGAAGTTTCTTCTCTTAATTCCTCTTATTTATAGGAGGACAAAAGAGAGGGGTGACACGTAGACCAATAACCGCTTCGGGTCGTGTGCTGCAGGCAAAACAAAACCGACTCCTCGGATTTCGCCCCTTCTCTCATAAAGGAGATTCACCCAGGGCATAAAATCCAAAGATTTAATGAACCAACCCTTGGGATTCCCCCCAAAAGACGGCTCTAAAACGAATTAAAGGGAATTAATGACACGCACACGTAGCAGGGAGCACATGCGGCTAGGAAATTTATGCGGCAAAGAGGTGCATGCGGCCAGAGCATCCTATGCGGCCAGCGGAGTTCACATAGTCATGCTTCTTATTCAAAGTATTTCAATTTTGCAAATTGAAAACTTTGAAGGGGGTCTTGTAGAAGCATGGAAAAGGAACATGATTGCTCATGCGGCTCAGAACAGAAAAACCTATGCGGTTCAAAAATAGACGAGCTTCATGCGGCTCAAGAGAGTCATGCGGTTCAAAAGTCACCAGCTTGGACATGCGGCTCAAGCAACACCACGTGGCCTTCTGCGGTTCGCTTCCAAAAATTGGCCATTAAGCAAAGGCCCTATTTAATGCTCTGACGTAAAGGAGAACTGACGGCACTGACATAAAGGCACAATAATGACTGACATAAAGGCGTGTTCCTAGGGAAGAGAAGAAAATATTTTCACAGCTGGCAGAATCCATCGAGTCCCGAGGCATGCGGCTGCTGTATTTATGCGGTCGCCCACTTTATGCGGCCGCCCACTTCATGCGGCCACCCATCTTCATGCGGCTGCATCCTTTATGCGGCCGCCCGTCAGCATGCGGCTGCCTATCCTCATACGACTGCCCATCTTCATGCGGCTGTTCATCCCTATGCGGCTGCCCATCTTCATACGGCCGTTCATCCTCATGCGGCCCTCTCATATGCGGCTCTGCCAAGATGACCCAGTAGAGATACGTGGCACTTTTTACGACGATTGAGACACGTGGCAGTCTTATCTTTCTAGAATTATGGGTGCTAACAAATCCTAACAAAATCAGATTTGTTACAATCACCATAATTGTCTAGATTAAGTCAAATCGAGCAAATTAGACACGTGGCAAGCCATCACAAGTCGCAAATATTCATGGCAATCAACATTTATTACCCACATAGATTTAATGCAATCATATTAATTGCTTAAATCTATTGTATTCGAGATGGACGTCTCCGATTAATTAATTCTCAGGCCGCCGACTTTTGAGGATGGGCAATCATTGCAAACCCTAATGATGCCTCCCCCCCCCACTCTTATAAATAGTAAGGTGCCATTCCCTTGCAGAGGATCAAAATATCCAGAGAGGAGGAGAGAATCCAAAATCCAGAGATCAAACCAGGGAGAAGAAAGGACAGAGAAGCATATATAGAGAGAGCAAGGAGAGCATTTCTTCATTAACGCCAAGCAGATCTTCTCCAGAGCCAAGGTTGCACCCGATCGTCCAAGGAGTAAGGCAGAGCTGCCGTCGCTTTCCCGATCCTCTATCGTCACCCTCCAGAATCTAAAATAATCAATTGTACTTAGATTGCTGTACCTAGGTTTTCGTCCCTAGGCTTTCTTTGTACAAGCGAGTTTGTATTGTGAGTCTAAGTTTAGTCCTTCTACATAAATTGTTATGTACTTTTACAAACAATGGAAAACAAGTAGCAGTAGTGCAGTTATCCCGGATAGTCGAAGAGTTTCCAGATGTTTTTCCAGAAGAGCTACCAGGAATGCCGCCAGAGCGAGAGATCGAGTTTACTATCGACCTGGTCCCAGGGACAGCCCCAGTATCGGAAAGAGTATACAGGATGGCGCCGTAAGAATTGGAGATATTGTACAAGATGATTGAAGAACTTAGAACCAAGGGATTCATTCGTGCAAGTGGATCACCTTGGGGAGCCCCAATGCTTCTTGTGAAAAAGAAGGATGGTACGTCCAGATTATGTGTTGATTATTGTACCTTAAACTCAGTGACAATCAAGAACAGATACTCTCTCCCGAGGATAGATGACTTGTTTGATCAACTCAAGGGAGCGGCAGTATTTACGAAGATTAATTTACGGTCAGAATATTATCAAATTAGAGTCAGAGAGCAGGACATCCCGAAGACAGCTTTCCGATCTAGATATAGGCATTGGGAGTTCCTTGTTATTCCCTTTGGAGCAACCAATACGTCAGCTGTATTCATGGACCTCATGAATCGTATCTTTATGCCTTATTTGGATCAGTTCATGATTGTGTTCCTAGACGACATCCTGGTCTACATCAAGAGTGAAAAGGAGCATGAGCAGCATCTCAGAGTTGTCCTCCAGATTCTCTGAGAGCACCAATTGTATGCCAAGTTCAGTAAATGTAAGTTCTGGCTCGATCGTATTTCCTACTTGGGTCATATCATCACCAGGGGAGGAGTTGAAGTGGATCCCCAGAAGATCGTGGCTATAGAATCATGGCCAGTACCTAGCACAGTTGCAGATGTTCGTAGCTTTCTTGGATTGGCCGGCTACTACCGACAATTTATTTTAGACTTTGTTCGGATTTCAGCGCCATTGACCCAGTTGACCCGCAAGGATGTGCAGTTTGCTTGGACAGCAGAGTGCCAAGATTCTTTTAAGAAGTTGAAGCGAGGCTTGATCACGGCACCCATTCTCACGCTTCCAGATGGAACCGAGAGATTCTCAGTATATTATGATGCTTCAGGCATAGGTTTAGGATGTGTTCTGATGCAGCCTGGGAAGGTAATAGCTTATGCGTCACGCCAACTTCATGATCATGAGAGGAATTATCCAACCCATGACTTGGAGCTGGCAGCAGTAGTGTTTGCACTTAAGTTGTGGAGGCACTACTTGTATGGAGATAAGGTGGAGATTTTTACCGACCACAAGAGCCTGAAGTATGTATTCACTCAGAAGGAACTTAACATGTGTCAGAGAAGATGGCTAGAGCTTCTTGTGGATTATGATGTTAATTTGCAGTATCATCCAGGGAAGGCCAATGTCGTTGCAGATGCATTGAGTAGGAGAGCCAGAGTTTATCTTCTAACAGCGCAGCCAGAGTTGTTAGCGGATCTTCAGAGGATGGGCATAGAAGTTATCCTTCCTACCAATGCGGCATTAATGGCTAGCATGCAAGTTTAGTCCACTATAGTCGAGAGGATCCGGATGGCACAGGCAGCAGATTCTGAGCTTCAGTGACTCAGAGCAGAGTGTGAGGCAGGACGCAGACCAGAGTTATGCATTCATGATAATGGTACACTTTGACATGGTGAGCGTCTTTGTGTACCCAGCGAAGATATCAGATAGAAGATCATGGCAGAATCTCACAGTTCATATTATTCCATTCATCCTGGTGGTACGAAGATGTACCGTGACATCCGACAGCACTTTTGGTAGAATGGCATGAAGCGGGAGATAACCTGGTTTGTCTTTCGGTGTTTGGTTTGCCAACAAGTCAAGGGTGAACATCAGAGGTCAGCTGGACTTCTTCAGCCCTTGTCGATTCCAGAATGGAAATAGGAGCATATAACCGTGGATTTCGTGACTAGATTCCCAGCTGGTAGAGATGCTATCTGGGTTATAGTTGATCGGCTCACGAAGGTGGCTCACTTTCTCCCGTTCATAGTAGGTCAGTCGACAGCTCAGCTAGCAGAGATGTACCTCAGGTTGATAGTCAGGATACATGGAGTACCAGTCAGTATCACCTCGGATCGAGATTCCAGATTCACTTTGCACTTTTAGCAGAGTCTCAGAAGAGTTTGGGGACCTGTATCCAGTTCAGTTCAGCTTATCACCCGCAGACAGATGGTCAGTCGGAGCGCACGATCCAGACCCTTAAAGATATGTTGCGGTCATGTACACTCGACTTTGGTGTTTCGTGGAAAGATCACCTGCACCTGGTGGAGTTCTCGTACAACAATAGTTTCCAAGCCAGTATCCAGATGGCTCCGTTCGAGGCACTGTATGGCAGGAAGTGCAGATCCCCGCTAGCATGGGACGATGTTGTAGAAAGGCAGATGCTCGGTCCAGAACTTATTGCCCAAACAATCGACATGGTCAGGAGAGTCCGGGATCATCTTCGCGTTGTCCAAGATCGCCAGCATCATTGGGCCGATTCTCATCGGCGTCCCCTTGAGTTTTCTGTCAGCGACCATGTATTCCTGAGGATCTCGCCTAACCGTGGCGCCATTCGTTTCGACGTACGGAGAAAGCTTAGTCCTAGGTATATAGGGCCGTTCGATATCCTGGAGCAAGTAGGAGATGTGTCCTATCGTCTCGCTCTTCCGCCGTCGCTAAGCGAGGTGAATGACGTGTTCCATGTATCCCAACTACGACGGTATATCCCGGATCCGAGTCATATCCTTGATCATTCAGAATTGGTTGTTGGTACCAACATTTCGTATGAGGAGGGGCCTGTATCCATATTAGATCGAAGAGAGAAGATACTCAAGAACAAGACTATCAAGTTAGTCCATGTTGCTTGGGGTCATCACTCTTTGGGTGAGTCAACGTGGGAGCGTGGGGATGATATCCGATCACGATATCCCGACCTGTTTGACTCATGAGGTATAATGTCTTCCTTATACCTCATGGCTTCGATTCCTTGCTTGCATGATTGATTGCATGATTGCTTGACTAGTATAGCTTGTCTATGATTAATATAGCTTGTTCTTGCATCTTTAGCCTCTTGATTAAATTTCGAGGACAGAATTCTTTTAAGGAGGGTAGAGTTGTTATGCATGTGGTTCGTATTACGTATCTTGGTATACGTGTATGTATTTTGACTCGTATTGCATGTCTTCCTGCTTGGTTTATTTGGCATTTTTATTTGCTTGGTTCATCTTGGGATTGGTTTGGCTAGGCTTGGGTTTGCTTATTTGGTTCATCATGAACCAAGTGGAGAACCCCTACCAACCACCACATTCTTCATTTATTAACCCCAACCACCTTTCTCTCTCTTCTTCAATTTTCTTATTACTGCTCTTTCTCTTCTTCTTTCTCACCGAACCCCCACCGTAGGCAAGTGCATCTTGCTTCATGGAAGAACCCAATTTTTATTGTTCTATTCTCTTTCTCACAATATTCTAAGTCACTTTAGTATTTAGCAATTTCGAATTCCATGGCTCATTTCATGTAGATCTAAGTTTTAGTATTTTTGATTTTGCGAAATTTGGTTGTTTCCGAAATGGAGAGTTCCATGTAGTAGGGATTTTGATTTCACACAAATTTGGCTCTTGAATGGTTGGGTTTCATTGGGTCTTGGCCGAGATGGGGGTTTCCTGAGCTCTTGAGCTTTTTTTACGCCTGCTTGCTTTGGCCATGGGAAGAAGATGAAGTTTTACGCACACGTTCTAACGTGTTAGCGTAGTGTTTAGCCCTTACGCCCACGTTTTACATGTCAGCGTGTTATATCAGCCTTTTACGCACATATTTTTACGTGCCCACGTAGTATTTCTTTGTACGCCTACGTATTGCGTGCCAGCGTACTCTGTTTTACGCTGAGTTTCCACAAATTTTACGCTCGGGGCCTTCCCACTCGCGTAAAATCGTGCTCGCGTAAAAACCTGGCTCGAGAAGACTCTCGTGCGCGTAAAGTTGCCCGAGCATTTCCTCGCGTAGAACTCACTCGTGTTGAGTTTTGCTCGAGAGTTGGCATGCGTAAATCTTACGAGGGTAAAGTCCGGCTAGCGTAAAATGCCACCCGCATGTACCCTTACTCGCGTAGAGCTATCTTACCTTGCTCTTGCTAGCGTAAGCCACTTTACGCTTGAAGGCCCCTTGGTCTAGCGTAGTAGTACGCGCCACCTTTACCCCTTTTTATATTTTTACGCCCATTTTATATCCTTACACCTTTTGTCATGAACTTGATAATCATGAATTTATTTAATATGTTTGGAAATGATAATTGAACATTGCATGGTATAACAAGTATACATGACAAGATTATCTCGAATTGCTGTTGCGACGGCTAACATGACATGACATGACCTGACAAGAATGATTGACCTGGACACCGTGGGCGATTTTGTTTGTACAAATAAACCAGTACTATCTTGCATCATGTCTAGGACAGGGAACTGTCACGACCCGCACCCTAGAGTAAGGGCACGAGAAGTGAATACGCCTAGCCTACGCCACAGTGTCGGCGGTAGAACGCTGTCCTAGGTCACAACATCTAACAGTAAAGGTAATAACAGTTATACTCCCCGAATGGGGGTGACATAACATGATATATCTCAATCATATCTAAGGTAGAATACGATAAGATAGAACGATATAAAAGATAAGAATCTCAATCCACAAGAAATATAATAGAGAGATAAAGCTAAGTGTCTAAGATAAACTCAACAACATCCAGAATAATATGAACTCCAAATACAACTCAAAGTAAAGAATATACAACTCAACTCAAAGACAAGAAAATAATATAAGCCTATCTAGGTGCATCAACCTCCACAGCTAAGGGATCCGGCTGGCAGTCCAGATCACAAGTGTTCTCTAGAGCTATCCCATAGAAGGTATCTAAGCAGGCCTCCTCCTCGTCCTCTATAATATTTTCAACAGGTCCAGTCAGGACAGGAGCGAGCACAATACATCTCAGCAGATCATAGCAGGTTAGAAAATATAATCATGCAGTAAAGAAAGATACATGAACTGAAGAAATACAGTATGTAAACATAGAGAGGGAATTGTAATAGAAATATCTACTATAAGTAGAGAACTAACAGTGGCTAGTGAGTCAGAGTACAATATAGACATGTAAATGGCATAGGATGATTCTGATGCTACACTATGGAATGATTCTGATGCTACACTACTTGGATATTATTCACATGTACTCCCCCGTACCCCCAATCAATACACAAGGATCCAGCCATGTTATGTTATGATTCATGTAACGGCCTCCGAAGGGTGGTACATGATAGTCCCATAAATGGGGATTCTAGGAAGCCCAATAAATCGAAGGATTCAAGGAAGACTCTGTGATCATGAGAGTGCATGTCACAAGTGATTCAATAAACCATGAAGCATAGTGATACACCATGTAAGTGAAACGCACAGAACAAATAGTACCCGATGCTCCCTGAAGGAATAACATCTCAAGAAGGGATCCATATAGTACTAATCCGTGTGACCAACGTGACAGTATCAAGTAAAGTAATTTCACTACAACAAAATAGTTTAATAACGACACTTCCTTCATGACACTTTATAAATAAGTGTCATTAATTTTGTTTACTGATGGCACTCTCTTAAAACGAGTCGTTGTAATTAAATATTTAGCATCATCAATGACACCTTTTTAAAAATGTCATAAAAATTAATTCAACGACACTTTTAAGACTACTTTAAAATGTCGTATATTATTATATACTAAATACAACACTTTTAAAGTGTTGTCCCAAATTTTATTTTCCACACATATTTTTATTTTACCGCTCTTTCCCAAAATTTGGGCGCTGCAATCCGCGATATCCCCCCTCCTCCTTTCTCATTTTTCCCATTTTTCTAAACTTTATCTTCTTCCTTTCTCCTTTTCTCTGCCATTTTCCGTTGACACACACTCTCTCTCTCTCTCTCGGAGGTTAGAGCGACAAGGCACAACAAGGGGCAGCAAGGGGATGTCTTCACCATAGCACATCTTCGATCTCATAGGTTGGGACTTTTGTAAGTTCGTCATCGTGAGAGCGGATCTTCACCAAAACATTGTTAGTTCATCATCGATTCGTAGTCGAAGGTGATCGTTCCTGTGCTTCGTCAACTCGACGGGATCAGGTCGAGGTTCTCCGAATCACAGTAAGCTCCGGATCATAGTAAGTTCACATCTGTTTCTTTCCTGATTTTGACTCAATTTTTTTCCTTTTTTTTTAATTCGAACTTGTTTTTTCTTTTTAAGGAATCTATTAAAATCAAATGAACCCCGAACTGTTCTTGTTCGATCCGCTCACCACATGTTTGTTGATATGTCTCAGAGGAGGTTCTTGAGTTTGAATTTGTGGAACTTCATGTCAGGGATATTGATATTACAAGTGATTTTCTTCCAGGTGTGGGTATAGATAAGGCTGTCAATAATTGGATGTTTGACACATCTCAATTTGACAACATTCTTAAACGATTGAAAGTGGTCATTCTTAAACGATTGGTAGCATGGGTTTGCTAATTTAGTCTGATAAATATCATCTCTTATTCTTTTTGGCTAATCTTTATAAACTTACATCTTATTCAATTGCAACAAGCATCTGAACCACTGATAACGGTAGTTTTCAAGTTAATGGTTGTCTATGCTTTTCCTTAACAATCTGGGGCATTGATAGAAACTTATGCATTTGCATAAATTATGGACACTAATATTGGTCAAGTAAATTATGTGGTAGATAAATCAGAAGTAAAACAAGCTGCAAAAGTAACTAGGCCATAAGGAAGGTTGATACACAATATTATTACTCTACAAATGCTCTTATGGCAAATGGCCTTTCTTTGTTACAGGTCTCATTAGTTTATATTATTGATCAGGTATAAGAAAGAAGAAAGAGGGAAGACTGTAAGCGCATACTCAGCAATAGATCTTGAAGGAATTCTTGTAAATACTTTAACACATTTTTGCTTGCATTTGCGCTTTATCATCATCCTGTTTTTCTATGTGCCTACAAACTAGTGTGCTTTCTGTTTAAGTGCTGATGTTGTCATCGATGACATAAGGTTTCATTTAGTTTCTGCATTTCAAATACATATATTTCATTGTAGTTACATGACTCAGTGTATTATTTCGCATCTGATCCCTTCGAGTTCATTTCAATGTTTCCATCACGATTACAAACTTGATTTTAGGGTGATGGTTGAACTTAATCCATCAATGAGATAGTTGGCTAGGGGTCTGTGACATGACCAAGTTTGCTTGTTGAGCTGCTTTACATTTTCTTTTATTATCAGGACACTTGATTTTTTGTAGAAAGAGTAAAAAGTTCTATTATCTTGCCTGAATTGCCATGTAAATCTCTTATATGAAGAAATCAATATTGGCAACATTCAATGGATCTGTGTACTAATTATCAACTGTTCATCATTTTTGTAAATATTGCATATTCAGTATTCTATGATGGAAAAACCAATTTTTACTAATAAACTAAAATTGAGAGCCACCAATACTGGAATTGTCTTTATTCACAGTTGCAAACATGCCTATGGTGTTTAGACTTTTCCTTCTTTATATTCAGAGATTCGCTGGTGTTGGTCATAGCCTGTAATGGTTCATGATCTTGGTAATGTATTTTCTAGTCTGAAGTAAGATAAAACGGTGATGATCTGTTTCGTGATTGTTTTTATATTGCCTTGACAATACTGTGCTTGATAGACCAACATGGTTACTGGAGTCCTAAGTATCTTACCGGCAATATAGGGCAAATGTAATAAAGCGAATCTGCAGATAGATCTTACTGAGGAGACAGATGATGTTGAAGATGGTGAGACGGCATCCATGGAGGTATCTGACTCTACCATCGATAAAGAAGGTGAGATAAATATATAACTGTACCTTTTTAGTATTTACTTCACTTCTTCTATATGTGAGTCAATATGCATTTGCATTTTCATTTTCATTGTCAAAATCTATTCTTTTATTGTTTGTGAATCCCTGTGCTTATTTAAGGATATGTAATATTTTCATGCCTCATAATTCTGTAATATTTTTTTCATCAGAAATCCAGAAGATGCAGTGTCTTGCTCATGATCATTCACGACGAATCGAGGAGATGAACAGTTGAGATCACAATTGGACTCCAAAAGCAAGGAACTTGATTTGAGGTGCAAACAGCCGGATAAACTGGTTGCACACGGTGATATCGAGAAAAGAATCTGGAAAATAAGAAACATAAGGTAAATTACCTATCTAATGGACACACGATATTCTGATGAGTGGCCCTACTATGATTTGACATCTATATTTCATGACGCCTATGCATATATAATAGTAGTAGGCACAGTATCACATAACAAATTCTAATGTTTTTCAATGTTGTAGTATCTTTATTTGTATTTTGTAACAGCTTGTTTGAACGGTTTATACATTATATACCCGAATGATTCTTTATTTGTATTTTGTAGATCTGTTCTTTCTGGACTGGCAGAAATTCTGGTTTCGAATGAAATTTGAGAATTAGCAGTTTAGAGTTGTTCAACAAATGGATAGTCTACTACATAGGTGACTTGACACTTACAAAATAGTGCCAACAATTAAAGGTTTTGGCAGAATTGGTTCACTTAGGAACACTTCCAGCAAGAATCATTCTGAAACATTAATAAAACTTGTGGATCGGATACCAGGGTAGGTCCTCTTCCATTTTAACAATTTGTTATTGGGAATTGCTTACGGGTTTTGTTTTCTGGAATGTAACAAAATGGGAAAAACATGAGGAAGAAGGTGCTGTTGTTAGACAAGACGTGCTAAGACAATGCAGAACAAGAGAAAGAAAGAGATGAGAGAAAAAAGCCCCTTATACAAGGGTAGGTCCTCTTCCATTTTAAAAGGGAATGTTGGAACTTCAACTTATGAAATGGGTTGGGGTCGGTTCACTTAGTGTAGGAAAAGGGGTCTGGTTCAAGCATAAATCAGAGACAGATGAGAAGAAAAATATAAAATGGTTTGGCTTCAGTTTGGTTGAATAAATTCTGATCTGGCCCTTATTAACATTAATTGTTGATTTTCTTCTTTAAATAACCCAGACAAACACTAATTGAATACATCTTTTGACAAGCATACTGACTAACAAAACATACATTTCTAGCAATTTGGCTAAAGGAATACATATCTTATATATAAAGTATATTGGTAGCTTATTGAAGTTTGATGAAGTACGAAGTATGAAAATATTGAACATGGTACTTCCTTGAAAATATTTGCTGAGTTCCAAACTATGGGATTTTATGCCAACAGAATCTCTTAGTACATGCATAACCTTTTAAACTCGGTGGATTAACTAATTGTTGGTGCAGTATATGAGATATGTTATGCTGTGTGTATCATGTGTGTGGTGCTAAACCTCGAAGCTGTGGAAATTTCTTAGATTCGTTGATTTAAATTTATTTTTCTCACATCACGTGATGAGTAGAGCACTAAAATTTTATGTTGTTGCCTGCCTGTTTCTGCATAATTTATTAAGGATTTTCAGCATCTTCTCTTTTTCAGAATGCTTGGAATAGTTGTTTAACTAGCCAAATGTTTTATCTATCCTTGTCCTGGTATTTTTAATCTCTGATCAAGATAGTAGATATACTATAAATTTTATGCTTTGCCGGCAAGACATGTATTTTATTACACACTCTAGGTCAAGAACTCGTGCATATGTTGTTGACTGCTGCATATTTTATCACACACTCTAGGTCAAGTGAACCACTTCTCCAATATCCTCACATTAGGGGAACAACATAATTATCTACATGTATATTTTATATGAACTTTTGTTGACTTTCTGCAGAACACAATGAGGAGCTGCTCACTTGAAATGGCAACCTTCTTAGAACAGAAGAAAGCTGATGAGAATGTCTTGAAGCTTGTTGAAGAACAAAAGGTTTGGTGCTATCGTCCTGATTTTCTTGTGGAACTCTATGAAAACTTCAGATCGATTGTTAAATTCTACTGAAAGCAATTATTTGACTATAACTTAAAATGCACAGAAAGAGAAGGAGGATGCACTTAAAAAAATACCACAATTAGAGAAGCAATTAGATGCAAAACAGAAACTCTTAACCAGGCTGAAGAAAAAATGGATGAAATGGGTGAGGAATAGAAAGATAAGATCGAGGAATGGAGCATCTGGAAACTCTTAAGCAGGCTCTTGTTGTCAAAGAACGCAAGAGCAACGAGCTTGAAGCTGCTCGCAAGGAACTCATAACGGTATGGGATTTTAATGTCTTGAAGAAGTTTCTCTGGGTTGTCTTTGGATAAAATTCAGTGATAGCCTTGTTGGCAGCTGGATGAAAATGGTGTCTATACTCATGTTTTTAGCTTATTATTAACATGCTAGTGTATTCTCAAATAATCTTCTTGGTACAGGGTTTGAAGGATATCTCGAGCAATAGGTTTTTGATTGGAATAAAGAGGATGGGTGAACTAGATGAGAAAGTATTTTATGCTGCTTTTAAGAAAATGTATGCTAATGAAGAAGCTGACATAAAAGCTTTAGACTGTGTTCGAAATGGCAGGAGCATTTGAAGAACCCAGAATGGCATCCCTTCAAAGTAGTTACTGTTGGTGATACGTCAAGGTGGGAGGTCTATTCATCAATCATTAACAAGATATCCAGTTTGCTCGTATTATTCTGAAGATGGGCTACCAATCGCAATTCTTGGTAGGTGCATAAATGAATGAACAGATTAGGTGTAAATTTACGGATCTTTAATGTTTCTAGGAGACTGACTGATCACTCTTCCAATCCATATATATGTATTAATCAGGATTTCAAGATTCATAACATTGTTGCCTCCTATGACATGAAGTTCCTAATAACGCTAAATACTAGCACTTTGGCAAAGTTTTATAAAGTAATTATTTCTTCTCACTTAACAATTTTAACGGTTTTAAAGGCCCTTACTCACCCTTTTCTCATTTTTTGGGTTTTGTATTTGTGATCACTTGCAGCAGTATGAACCAGAAGACTTCCCGGTCCTTGTCTACATGATGAGTGCGGATTAGGGTCCAATTTGATGCTCGAAAAAGGTGGACGCGAAGAAATAGTACTAGGACTTGTATATTATGTAATAGACTTTGTAATAAGTTGAAAACTATATTCTTGTAACCTTTTATTGACATTGTCTTGGTTGGAATTTGTTTAATATATTACTTTTGGCACATTAAAGTTTTATTTTCTGTGAAGATGGTTTTGGTTAATTATATATATATATATATATATATATATATATATATATATATATATATATATATATATATATATATACTGATGATGCTTGGAAGGCATTTAAAAAAGTGTCGTGAAAAGTATCCATGACACTTATTAAATGTTATAGAATATTTTTAGATGACATTTACAAAGTGTCATAATTTTGATGACACTTATGAACCGACATTGAAGCACGTTAGCATGACACCAGTAAAGTGTCGTGGAATAAGCATTACATGACATTCAGAAAATGTCGTCATAAAGTTATTAAATGACACTTATTGAGTGTCGTTGAAAGTCAAAAACTTTCTATGACACCCCCTCTAGACAGCACTAAAAAAGTGTCATGGAAAGTCATTAACGACACTTTTCAAATGTCGTTAAAACACTTTTTTGTTGTAGTGTTTAAAGCAGGAAAATAATTCTAAACAGGATATGAAATGATCAGAGAATGTACTCGCCTGGTATCTGAGTGTCCGGATGAAATATACTGTCCGAGAAGAGGTGTCTGACTCCTAATCAGAACAGCACAAGTCACAACAAGTCTAAAATGATATATTGAAGTCCTACTATGCATTCTACATGATTCTAGGTCAATCTAGACCAAAGTCAACTCGAAGTCAAACCTGGTCAACTATCTTGGTCAAACTAGGTCCAAGTCAAACTTGGTCAACTCTACAGTCAAACTAGGTCAACTTAAGTCATACTGGGTCACAGGAAGTCAAATAAGGTCAAACTAGTCAAGGTTAGTCTAATCTAGGTTAAAGTTAGACTAACTAAGGTTTTGGTCAAACATAGACTAGTCAACAAGGTAATTAGGTCAATCTTGACTAATGGTCAACTTCTAGTCAATTTCCTAAGGCTAACACAAATTATGACACAACTCCTAAGTATCCCACTTAACCCCATACATATCTTAATCTACA
This sequence comes from Iris pallida, assembly GCA_029216955.1. Classification (NCBI taxonomy): domain Eukaryota; kingdom Viridiplantae; phylum Streptophyta; class Magnoliopsida; order Asparagales; family Iridaceae; genus Iris; species Iris pallida. The sequence continues at coordinate 10,248,195 of JANAVB010040019.1, forward strand.
TATGACTATCTACATAATCCTAGTCACAAAATACTCATATAGGTTAAACCCTAATCAGCTAGCTAATAGTCTAGGGTTTAGTCAAATCTTAGTCAACTAGTCCCTTCTATATCCATCCAAGTCCTTTCTAGGTCAAGGTTGACCTATAGTTGACCTTGGTCAACCATGGTCCACAAGGGTCAACCTTACAGTCAATCTAGGTCTACTAGACCTATTGGTCAATTCTAACTCATTGGCCATAGGCCATAGGCTAGAATTCCTAGGGCACTTAGTATATATATATAGATATCTATATCTATACATATGTCTATACAATATATATACATATATATAATACCAAGGCCATATCACACACATATATATACATATCTAATATATATACCATATATACCCAACTCCTGCATAATATATATAACCAATATATATATTATATATATATACCCACATATATATAACCCAACTATATATACATAACCACATATATATATATAGCCAACTATATATAGTATACAATATATAGAGAGAGAAAAGGGAGTGAAGGGTTAGGGTTAGGGTTAGGGTTAGCAAGGGTTATGGTGTATGTATGGTCTGTGACAGGAAAGGGGGACAGCAAGAGGGTTCTCAGAATTTCTGAGAACAAACCCAACACACACACACTACATACATATCTACATCTATACCTACACCAACACACACATATATACACTCACATACACATACACATATACCCACACACTCATATACATATATACATACATATACAGTATATATACAGGCAAATACACACATATATAGATAATAAAATCAAATCAAAATCCATTTTGAAAACTGGAAAAATACTAGAATTTTGGGAAATACTGTGTATAGTGAAGGTAATGGGGAAAAACCAAAATTAAACCTAACGACCTAGCTAAGACACGAATACAGTGGTTGGTAACCATGCCCCCAAGGGTGCTCGTGTCGTGTGTGTCCATGGGAGTCCACCACGACACAATACGACGTGTCCATGAGTTAAAATACCAAATCGGGTAACACAGTCTGTTCATTGTCTCATGCACGTGTCCACCTAGGTCTAGGATACGACACAGGTATCCAAGAGTCTCGTGGTCGTGTCCCTAGGTTCGCCTAGGGTTGGTCTAGGGTTAGGATAGCCTGTCTCGTGTCCACGTCTCCTCACGTGTCGACACGAGACCCGTATCAGTCGAATTTCTCGACTGATACACGCGGTTTAGCACCGCATCGTACAGTGGTTCACGTGTCTCGTGGACACGACACGAGCCACGTGGGACCTCGTGGTCATGTCCACGTGTAGCCCACGTGTTGGGCTACACACTCGTGTCAACATGAGGTGTCCTCAATGTGTCCAGAGTCGACATGACTCACGTGTCAGTGCTCAAAACTGTGTTCGTGCAGTGCAGTGAGGAACCAGTACGAGCACGTTTTCTCACTCGATACGACACGACTTGACACGAAACTTTGGGTATGTCTTGTCAGACATTGCCCCTAGGTCTGTATCAAGTGGCACGTGTCCACATGTCGTGTACAGAGAACACGAGGTATCAGTGAGCAGGACAGTGCACAGTGCAGTGTACAGCATATTTGTGTCCAATTTCTGATACAACACGACACAAAAACAAACTCATACCACTAGAAAACATCAACCCACACCTAGATCTAAATTCCTATTCAAACACTTTTCAAAAATCAAAACGAAATGCCCATTGGGGCATTTCATCAAACACCTATATGTAGGGACTGGTTCGTGTCCATTTAGGAAACGAAATGGACACGAAACCTAGGTTTAGGTATACCTACAGTTAGGGTAGACCTAGGTCTTTCCAAATATGCAAAGAAACTAGAATTTTAATGGTGCTTAAATAGTTTTACATATTGGTGTCCAAATACAAGAAAAGCTTCAATAGAGGGTGTTCCTCTTGATGGCCAAACTCTCCTAAATTGTCCATAAACTGAGATTGAACACCACAAACAACAAGTATAGGTGATTTAGAACCTAATACAATTTGTTTGAAGGAAAAAGGAAATAAAATGAAATTTCTATGAATTAATGAAGTTGGAAAAATACCTCTTCCTTAATCTTGTTCTTTCCTAAAAGAGGCTAGCCCTAAATGGAGGAGAGTATTTATAGGGTAGGATTCCCTAGGTGGGCTGGCCGGCCACACTATGTTAGGGTTAGGGTTTGGCAATAGCTATGGGCTTTGGTGTCACGACCCGCACCCGGATATACGGGTACGAATACGTGGGCCACACCCAGCCTACGCCGCGGTATCGGCGGTAGAACGCTGTCAAGTATACTATACTAACTACAACATCTAAGAATCCATAACTAGAAATGTACTCATGTCACATCACGAAAACTGAGGAAGATAAGACAAGAATTAATAACAATATCACTAGAACAACTAGAATCTACAATAATCATAAGACATGAAAGATAAAGAAGGAACAACAAGACTAACTAAGGGTAACTACCAGGCAACTCCCATAGAAGAATAGTGAGATCCACCTCAGCTAGCAACATCATGAAGTCCAATAATGAGGGCACAACTACTCCTAAAATTTGTCAACATATCCGGTCAGGATGGAACGAGTACATATATCTCATAACAGATCTCAAGATAGAATAAAATCTATAAGGCTGTAAATAGAGCATATACAATGAATCATGGAGTGTACATATATGTATCATGGCATGGTAAGCTGTAGAGCTAGAGCTAGAACAAGAAAGTAGAACTGAATCATGGTATGTACACAAATCAAGGTAAGCCATATATCCAATGTGTGTGAGTAGCAGTTTCAACTTGTGATCGGCTTTGGTACCTGTCGAGAATCGGCCTGGCAAGTCATAAGTACGGTATATGACTCACACTGTTCAAGAATGCAAGGGGATATGATCACAGGCATACGCTACTACTCCCCCTACCCTAACCGGTAGAATGGATCCAAACAGGACACGTCACTGCACGGGATTCTAATGAGAAGGTCGCGAACCTTCTCTAGAATCAGTGAGCATATATTGAACAAGAGCTACAAGGGAGCTTGCACAATACATCCCAACCTAAGAAGGAGAAACATCTCTCGTCGGGATCCAAGAATACCAATCCGTGAGAACCATGTGTCAGGAATAAGCATATCAACACTAAGTACATAAATCATAACAGTTATCATAAATTGGGAATAAGTTATCAGAGAATGTAATCGCCTGGGGTCCTGCTGTCAATATGAATCAGGGTTCAGAGTAAAGCCACAGACCTAAAGATGAAATAATACAAGAGCTGATCAGGGTCAAAAGATATACTAACATCTACGTCAAACTAAGACAAATTGGGTCAAGGTTGACGTACAGTTGACTTTGGTCAACTGGTCAACTCTGGTCAACCCTAACTCTAATCTAGGTTAAATAGGTCAATGGTTGACCTACAGTTGACTTTGGTCAAAAAGTCAACGTTGGTCAAGTCTGATCAAACTTAGGTCAACTGTTGACTCTACTTCGACGTCTAGTCAAAGTAGTCAACCATAGTCAAGCTAGTCTCTATAAATATCTACAAGGTCAACTTATGAATTTCAGTAATTTAGAAATCACTGAAATCGACGGGTCTCTAAAACAACCAAAAGGAGAAAATATTATAATAATAGGGTGACACAAAAAGGGAAAAAATCTACAGATGATGTCGGATGATGAAACTAACATCACCAATGTGTCCAGAATGGGCAATTCATCTAGGATCGTCTGTCCATAAGTCCAATTTGGACACAGGGACAAAAAGGTAATTTCGGGCCAAAATGATGTCCGCCGTTGGACACACTTTGCACCGAAAAACGTGCCAAAATAAAAGTGCACAAAACCTAACAAATTATATGTCCACAAATCCAGAATGACGATACGAACCCAACGGTATATCCGGAATTGGATTCCGTTGACCCGATCTCAAATTGGTCCGTTGACCGGGACATTGAAATCCAATTTGCACGGAAAAGCGTGTCGGAGCCAATGTCCTCAAAACTCAACAAATTATATGTCAACGAGTCCAGAATGACGATACGAACTCAACGGTATATCCGAAATTGGATTCCGATGAGCCGATCTCAAAATGACCCGTTGACCCAGAAAGTGGGGCCCGCTTTGCACCGAAATACGTGCCAGGGCCCACGTTCTCCAAATCAAGCAAACTTTATATGAAAACATGCCAGAACGATGCCACGAGTCTACTAGTGGTGTCAGAAATTGAATCCGGAGTCCCGGGTTCAAAAATAGAATTTTACAAGTACAATACTAAGAATTCGAACGGCCAACTTTGGCGTCGAATTCGACCGACCTAACAAGCTCAAACTGAAATGAAATCTAAAGGAGGCAGGAAGAGGGTTATACCAGCTTCGCACAGGAACTGGTAGCGCGCCAACCGGAGCTGCGACGGAGGAGATACGAGTCGACGAAGTTGGCTCCACAAAACTGTCCAAAAATAACACAATTTAAAACGTCAACTTGGTGGCCAGTTTTGAGGTATCAAATGACGAAATTAACGGACGAAAATTGACAGGAGTAAAGATGGATATACCGAGATTGCGACGGAGCAAAAAGTTTGCCGATCCAACGGTCGGATTTCCCGAAAAATGTACGTGAAGTTGCTGTCCCGAAACGTCAAAATTGCACTCCGTTCCCGCGCGCGTCACGGCGGGATCTCGTGCAAAACGCACGGATAGCCCGTTTCCCGCATCGGGGACGACGGAGGTGGCAAGGGGGCTTCGCCCGAGGTCGCCCGGCCATGGGTGGCCGGCCACGCGGTGGCGCGCGGCCACCCGCCGGCGCCTGCGACCGCTGCCATGGCAGCTGCCGCCGCCGCTCACTGCTGCCACTGCTGCTGCAACTGCTGCTGCGCGCGGCCAGGCGGTGGCGGTACGGCGCGGCGAGCAGCAGGCTGGAGGTGGATGCTGCGGTGGTTGTGGTAGGATGGTGGTGATGTTGGTGTTAATGGTGGTGGTGTTTAGAGATGGTGTTGAAGAGGAAGAAGTGGATGATGGTGAAGAATGGAGAAGGAGGAGGAGAAGGAGTGGGCTGGTGGTCGGCCATGGGAGGTGAAGGTTTTCGGCCAATATGGTGATGGTGGTAGTTTAGTTAGAGAAGAGAGAGAGAAATATGTGTTGTGTGTGTGTTATAATAAATATGTATATAGAAAATGTGAGAGAGATATTATTAGAGAAAGGAGAGAGAGAAAGTAGTGTAAGGGGGGTGGGCTGCTGTACGTGTACTAGAGGGAGGGGGGAGGAGTTATGTGATGGTGATGGGGGAGTTATGTGGAGAGAGAGAGAGTGTTAGATATGTGTGTGTTAGTATATAAATAATATAGGAAGTGAGAGGGAGAGAGAATAAAGATATTTAGAGAGAGAGAGGGAGATATTTTTAGAGAGAGGGTGGGGAAGGTCGGCTGTGTATAGGGGGAGTTAGGAGAGAGAGTGAAGGATTTAAATATGGAGAGAGAGAGAGAGTGAGTGTAATATATATGTATGTATATATATGTGTATATATATATATACAAATGAGAGAATTAGATATTTATACATAAAAAGAGATATTTAGGGTAGAGGAAAAATATCAGTGGGGTGTGGGCAGTCATGATGGAGGGCAACATGGAGCTGGAGTTGGGTTCAGTGGAGCCGGGTTAGGCCAAAATGGACATGGTGCAATATTTGAATTAAAAATAGGTATTTATGATCATGGGAAAATAAGCAGCATGTGGGGGCTCAAATAAATGGGACCCAAGTGTCAGACGGGTAGTAGGCTTCATGTGGGCCATGTCCATATTTGGGGTCAACTAGGTTGGGTCAATGTCGGGTCCCAAAATTAAATTGGAAATTAAATCAGGTTTTACGGCAGATAATTAATTGGCCTAAATTGAACCAAAAGTTGTGCAAAGAAAATGGAGCAAAAAATGGAGTGTCTGAGTGGGACACGAAGGTCATGGGTGAAGAGCATCTCGAGTAGATCAGGCATGACAAGTTGGTTTCGAGAGAATGACTAGTCTGGTGCTCCTAGATTAAAAGTCATGGTAACGTGCACATGATGATCAAGGAAAATAGTGGGAATTCAATTAATAATTAAATGGTCTAAATTGACCCGAACTTACGTGAATCAAAAAGAGTACAAGGGAACAAGTTCGAACGGGACACGAAATATCAATGTGAAGATAATTTCGTTTACTACAAACTCCAAGAAGGAAGTTTCCAGAGACCGGCATCCCTGATGCTCTAGAAATCCAAGTCACGGTAGAGAGCATTTAATCAAATAATAATAAAATAATAATATCTATTACCACTAATTGAATTATAAAATTAAAAAAAATAAGCCCTAAATTCAGGGGCTTACAATCCTACCCACCTTATAAAAATTTTGTCCTCGAAATTAAAGGTTGGTAGTGGGGTTAAAACATGATAGAAGATTTAGGCAATATTTTAGGCACGATTCAAGAATGACGAGTTTACACGATCAAGAAAATCGATTTACAATTGTTCAGGCACGATGAGGGATTTGGCACGATAGAATCGTGATATGAACAAAATTATATGTGCATGATTTCAGAAATAAACCAAGTCATTGGGGCACAATTTTAGAGACGATTAGAGGAATCGACGATATAAATGAAGTTCAAGTACAGGGTAACCCGTAGGACTTAGGTTGATGGAAATCAACCTGAAAGTCGCACATGCTTGATCAAGATGAAAAGCTAACCATGACCAAAACAAGGTTTGGCACGGTTGAGATAAAAATTTCAGACACAACAAAATCGAAGTCAAGGTCTTATAGGCCCGATCAAGATTAAGGAGGATGATTAATAAAATCATGAAATACGATTCAAGTTCGAACGCGATTAAAATCGAAAATAGTCTAAGTTCACTTGGCACGATTTGAGGGTTAAGATTATCAAGATCATGAAAATCAAAGTTGGGTAGTCATGATCTAATACAGGGCTAAGAGAAGCAAATGGAGAGAAAAATTTGAGAATAGCACGATTGAGAGATAGATTTGATAGAAATCAGATTATAGGTCACATAAGCACGATCAAGATCCAAGTTCAGCTATGAAAGACGGTAAAATCATGAATTCGAAATTAAGGTCCTAAAAGCACAGTTTAGGAAGGAACCCAAGTTACAAGGAATTCGAAGTCATCTAGAGTCTAGTCAGCAACCAAGACTCTTTGGCACGATAAACAAGATGACCAAAATTGATTGGTCGTGGACAGAAGGGAATTAAAATCTTAACAGTATCGAAATTTAAGAAACAATTTAGATATAAAATTTTCAAAATTTTCAGAGTTTCCAAGTGTAGATGACAGATGTAGATATGATGTAGGTGATTTGTGTAATCAAGACATAGCTAAACAAGGCAAAGAAAATGACGACAAGATGAGAAAATCATCATACGATGGGAGAGAAAATAATGATAAACAAGGAATAATGGTAGAAATTATCTTGCTCAATTGGTAAAAGAAGTGAATCAACTTAAGATATGACCTGATAACCATACACGTCTATCCAAAATCATGTTGCCAGAATTTATGCCACGCCAGTAAACATAGCTACAATAAACGATAGAGTCCATAACCAAGGTATACACCCTATAATCATGTCATCTAGATTCCTTACCAGGCCAACCGGTATGGCTGCAAGAGAATCTAAATTCCATAACTAGGATAGTATATCCAAAATCAGGCTCCATGTCCCTGTCAGGCTAGCTAATATGACTGCGATAAATTCCAAACTCCATAAGTAAAGTAGACACTTACCGTTCTCATCGTCCTCGTCCAAAATATGTTTATTAGGATATCTTAACTTAATTCTTTAAAAGAATTATCCTAAACAAAATCAAAGGTCAACAACGAATATTTAAGATTTAAATTTCAACAACAAGTCAAGGGTAAGTTAATAGAAACAACGGAAACAACTTCCGAGATAGGGTTCAGAGGAAAATCTCAGGGAAAGTCCCGAGTGTACTACCTAGGTCAAGATAGAAAATGGTGAAATATAATCTAAAACAAACCTCGACCATGATACGAGGTTGATAAATCATATTCTCTCCCCAACCTAGATGATATACAAGTCAAACTTATACCTTCCTCTAGGTCCACAAACTCATCCCAAGAAGGAATAAAGTTTGATACGGACAGATATTTCAGAAATCATGACGAATGGAAACAAGTGTGAAAAGATTTGAAAGCCTTCGAAACAAGATTCCCAGGGGTCATCCCTGGAATCTACCAAGACTTCCTAATATGTGACTGAGTACAAAAATCCTAAATTATTCCATTACTCAACCATAATCCTAGGGCAGGCTCGCAGTAGTACAGATAAGCTCAAGTACTACCACGACTTCGTATTAATTGCAAAGTCTGACCTGCATGGGCCACCACTAAAAACGTGTCACGACCCGCACCCGAATATACGGGTACGAATATGTGGGCCACGCCCAGCCTACACCGCGGTATCGGCGGTAGAACGCTGTCAAGTATACTATACTAACTACAACATCTATGAATCCATAACTAGAAATGTACTCATGTCACATCACGAAAACTAAGGAAGATAAGACAAGAATTAATAACAATATCACTAGAACAACTAGAATCTACAATAATCATAAGACATGAAAGATAAAGAAGGAACAACAAGACTAACTAAGGATAACTACCAGGCAACTCCCATAGAAGAATAGTGAGATCCACCTCAGCTAGCAACATCATGAAGTCCAATAATGAGGGCACAACTACTCCTAAAATTTGTCAACATATCCGGTCAGGATGGAACGAGTACATATATCTCATAACATATCTCAAGATAGAATAAAAGCTATAAGGCTGTAAATAGAGCATATACAATGAATCATGGAGTGTACATATATGTATCATGGCATGGTAAGCTGTAGAGCTAGAGCTAGAACAAGAAAGTAGAACTGAATCATGGTATGTACACAAATCAAGGTAAGCCATATATCCAATGTGTGTGAGTAGCAGTTTCAACTTGTGATCGGCTTGGGTACCTGTCGAGAACCGGCCTGGCAAGTCATAAGTACGGTATATGACTCACACTATTCAAGAATGCAAGGGGATATGATCACAGGCATACGCTACTACTCCCCCTACCCCAACTGGTAGAATGGATCCAAACAGGACACGTCACTGTACGAGATTCTAATGAGAAGGTCGCGAACCTTCTCTAGAATCAGTGACCATATATTGAGAAAGAGCTACAAGGGAGCTTGCACAATACATCCCAACCTAAGAAGGAGAAACATCTCTCGTCGAGATCCAAGAATACCAATCCGTGAGAACTATGTGTCAGGAATAAGCATATCAACACTAAGTACATGAATCATAACAGTTATCATAAATTGGGAATAAGTTATCAGAGAATGTACTCGCCTGGGGTCCTATTGTCAATATGAATCAAGGTTCAGAGTAAAGCCACAGACCTAAAGATGAAATAATACAAGAGCTGATCAGGGTCAAAAGATATACTAACATCTAGGTCAAACTAAGACAAATTGGGTCAAGGTTGACGTACAGTTGACTTTGGTCAACTGGTCAACTCTGGTCAACCCTAAGTCTAATCTAGGTTAAATAGGTCAATGATTGACCTACAGTTGACTTTGGTCAAAAGTCAACGTTGGTCAAGTCTGATCAAACCTAGGTTAACTGTTGACTCTACTTCGACGTCTAGTCAAAGTAGTCAACCATGGTCAAGCTAGTCTCTATAAATATCTACAAGGTCAACTTATGAATTTCAGTGCTTTAGAAATCACTGAAATCGACGGGTCTCTAAAACAACCAAAAGAAGAAAATATTATAATAATAGGGTGACACAAAAAGGGAAGAAATCTACAGATGTTGTCGGATGATGAAACTAACATCACCAATGTGTCCAGAATGGTCAATTCAGCTAGGATCGCCTGTCCATAAGTCCAATTTGGACACAGGGGCAAAAAGGTAATTTCGGGCCAAAATGATGTCCGCCGTTGGACACACTTTGCACCGAAAAATGTGCCGAAATAAAAGTGCACAAAACCTAACAAATTATATGTCCACGAATCCAGAATGACGATATGAACCCAACGGTATATCCGGAATTGGATTCCGTTGACCCGATCTCAAATTGGTCCGTTGACCGGGACATTGAAATCCGATTTGCACGGAAAAGCGTGTCGGAGCCAATGTCCTCAAAACTCAGCAAATTATATATCAACGAGTCCAGAATGACGATATGAACTCAACGGTATATCCGAAATTGGATTCCGATGAGCCGATCTCAAAATGACCCGTTGACCTAGAAAGTGGGACCCGCTTTGTACCGAAATGCGTGCCAGGGCCCACGTTCTCCAAATCAAGCCAACTTTATATGAAAACATGCCAGAACGATGCCACGAGTCTACTGGTGGTGTCAGAAATTGAATCCGGAGTCCCGGGTTCAAAAATGGAATTTTACAAGTGCAATACTAAGAATTCGAACGGCCAAGTTTGGCGTCAAATTCGACGTACCTAACAAGCTCAAACTGAAATGAAATCTAAAGGGGGCAGGAAGAGGGTTATACCAGCTTCGCACAGGAACTGGTAGCGCGCCAACCGGAGCTGCGACGGAGGAGATACGAGTCGACGAAGTCGGCTCCACAAAACTGTCCAAGAATAACACAATTTAAAACGTCAACTTGGTGGCCAGTTTTGAGGTATCAAATGACAAAATTAACGGACGAAAATTGACAGGAGTGAAGATGGATATACCGAAATTGCGACGGAGCAAAAAGTTCGCCGATCCAAAGGTCGAATTTCCCGAAAAACGTGCATGAAGTTGCTGTCCCGAAACGTCAAAATTGCACTCCGTTCCCGCGCGCGTCACGGCGGGATCTCGTGCAAAACGCACGGATAGCCCGTTTACCGCATCGGGGACGATGGAGGCGGCAAGGGGGCTTCGCCCGAGGTCGCCCGGCCATGGGTGGCCGGCCACGCGGTGGCGCGCGGCCATCCGCCGGCGCCTGCGACCTCTGCCATGGCAGCTGCTGCCGCCGCTCACTGTTGCCACTGCTGCTGCAACTGCTGCTGTGCGCGGCTGTGGTGCGCACGGCCAGGCGGCGGCGGCGAGTCACGGCGAGCAGCGGGCTAGAGGTGGCTGCTGCGGTGGTTGTGGTGGGATGGTGGTGATGTTGGAGTTAATGGTGATGGTGTTTAGAGATGGTGTTGAAGAAGAAGAAGTGGATGATAGTGAAGAATGGAGAAGGAGGAGAAGAAGGAGTGGGCTGGTGGTCGGCCATGGGAGGTGAAGGTGTTCGGCCAACATGGTGATGGTGGTAGTTTAGTTAGAGAAGAGAGAGAGAAATATGTGTTGTGTGTGTGTGTTATAATAAATATGTATATAGAAAATATAAGAGAGATATTATTAGAGAAAGGAGAGAGAGAAAGTAGTGTGAGGGGGTGGGCTGCTGTACGTGTACTAGAGGGAGGGGGGAGGAGTTATGTGATGGTGATGGGAGAGTTATGTGGAGAGAGAAAGAGTGTTAGATATGTGTGTGTTAGTATATAAATAATATAGGAAGTGAGAGGGAGAGAGAATAAAGATATTTAGAGAGAGAGAGGGAGATATTTTTAGAGAGAGGGTGGGGAAGGTCGGCTGTGTATAGGGGGAGTTAGGAGAGAGAGTGAAGGATTTAAATATGGAGAGAGAGAGAGAGTGAGTGTAATATATATGTATGTATATATATGTGTATATATATATACAAATGAGAGAATTAGATATTTATACATAAAAAGAGATATTTAGGGTAGAGGAAAAATATCAGTGGGGTGTGGGCAGTCATGATGGAGGGCAACATGGAGCTGGGGTTGGGTTCAGTGGAGCCGGGTTAGGCCAAAATGGACATGGTACAATATTTGAATTAAAAATAGGTATTTATGATTATGGAAAAATAAGCAGCATGTGGGGGCTCAAATAAATGGGACACAAGTGTCAGGCGGGTAGTAGGCTTCATGTGGGCCATGTCCATATTTGGGTCGACTAGGTTGGGTCGATGTCGGATCCCGAAATTAAATTGGAAATTAAATCAGGTTTTACGGCAGATAATTAACTGGCCTAAATTGAACCAAAAGTTGTGCGAAGGAAATGGAGCACAAAATGGAGTGTCTGAGTGGGACACGAAGGTCATGGGTGAAGAGCGTCTCGAGTAGATCAGGCATGACAAGTTGGTTCCGAGAGAATGACTAGTCTAGTGCTCCTAGATTGAAAGTCATGGTAACGTGCACATGATGATCAAGGAAAAGAGTGGGAATTCAATTAATAATTAAATGGTCTAAATTGACCCAAACTTGCACGAATCAAAAAGAGTACAAGGGAACAAGTTCGTGCGGGACACGAAATATCAATCTGAAGATAATCTCGTCTACTACAAACTCCAAGAAGGAAGTTTTCAGAGACCGACATCCCTGATGCTCTAGAAATCTAAGTCACGGTAGAGAGCATTTAATCAAATAATAATCAAATAATAATATCTATTACCAATAATTGAATTATAAAATTAAAAAAAATAAGCCCTAAATTCAGGGGCTTACATTTGGGCTTTGTTACATAAATCAATGGTTCAAAACCATAAGTCATGACTTATGACTGAAAGCCTTTCTATTCTAACTTGCGTTTAATGACTAACCATAGGTTAACTCTAGTCTAACTAGGGTTACATGACCTAACCAAGTCCAAACACAACTAGGGTTAGCTTCTAGGTTAGTCTACCAAAGTCAATGCTAGTCAAAGTCAACCTAATCAACCATCAATCAAATAATTCCAAAATAAATCATAAAAATTCCCATAAATTCAAATAAATTATAATAAATTCAAATAACCTTAAAAATGATAAAAATACCCCTATACTAGAAATAAGAAATAAAATACCTTAATCACATGGCTAGGCTCTAGGTCACTTATATCTAATGTTACACTAGCAAAACACCAAATCACAAGTCATATTTTTAAATAGTTTAAAAATGATTAAAAATTACCCAAAATCATAATATGAAATAAATATTAATAAATAATAATTATAATTACAAAATTTTAAAATTACCCTCATTTGGAAAACTGGGTGTTACAGGAACCCTGAATACCACGGTTAGGGGTACCTACTGAAATCAACTACGGCTAATAACTAGAATAATTCTGTAGTCATGAAGAGATTTTCCAGCTACAAGCAATCCCGTTATCTGGGTGCACTAGCGGACTTGTAGCCTACCGACGAGTAGGGCACATTTCCAGCACAAAGTTATGTGGTGCACCCTTCATAAACGAACATTCGACCCGGATAACCTGGATGGTCTGCAGGGCTGCTGGCTGTTGGAATAATCTCAATGCATCTTACTAGTAACTAGGCCTGTGATAACCCTAGTTAGTTAAGGTATCAAGTCGAACTCATTGCTTGGTCGTGATTGATTTGATAAAATTTAGCCCAGCTTAGTCTTGTCCCGATCTTGTACGATTGTTACATGATAGGATTATTTATACTGGCCTTAACAATAAAGATCAGGGGACCAGTTCTGTTCAGGCGAAGGGTTACAACCCCGGTCCTTGTTTGGTTTAAGGGTTGTAACCTGGCTCCCGGAGCAGTTCTGTGTCCTCTCTTCGTTTATTGTCTTATTGCTCACCATGCCATGCTCGTCATGTTTTACTTATTTGAATAGCATGATTATTTATACTGGCTTCAACAATAAAGATCAAAAGTCCAGTACTGTTCAGGGAAAGGGTTACAACCCCGGTCCTTCTTTGGTTTAAGGGTTGTAACCTGGCTCCCGGAGCAGTTTTGTGTCCTTTCTTCATTTATTGACTTATTTTACCCTATGTTTCTGCTTACCAACAAGTAATTGAGACGGGTTCTATTCAGGTGAAGGGTTACAACCCCGGTCCTTGTTTGGTTTAAGGGTTGTGACCTGGCTACTTGAATGGTTTCCTCGTACTCAGTTTATTGTTGTTAAATTTGCTATTATCAGTTTTGTTTTAATCGTCTTTAATATTCTATTGTGATATATTGGTTTTAGTTCCTAAGTGAAGCCTCCTTTGTGGCACTTGCTCTTTCTGGGGTCTGACCCAGCTGGTTTTGTGTGGCGAGATATCGGAGCAGCTCCAGAGGTTCTACCTACCTTCCAGCCAGATGGTGACTACCAGGCATAACCCTGGCAACGAGTGGGTTTCTTTTGTTCTCCTGCTTCATTGTAAATTATTCTTTTGAGGCGTTTAGCCGACGAGCACGTGTTAGCTCGATTGCACCTTTATCTACTGTCTGCCTACGGGCTATAACATGATTGACAAATCTTTGGTTTGATCATGTATGACTGAAACTCTTGCTAGTCTTGACATTTTGTAACGACTAGCTTCATGATCAACTGAATATGTAATGTTTGGGATGCCTTATTATTGTGTATTTGGTGTTCTTACATCTTGCAATACTTACTTGCTTGCGATTGAGACACTAGGCTTGTTCATGACCATAGGAGACTGATGGATTGTAGTTAAACCCTCATATATCTAGATAGCTGTGACCGTATAGTGAGATAGATTTTATTTTATTATGTGTAGCTGGCTATGTATGCCCCCGCTCTCCAGTATTCTGGTTCTAGGATGTTACATGGTTTAAGTGGTGGCCCATGCAGGTCTTGTAAATCAAGATATGTGAGGGTTTACCGAATAGATGTCTCAATCAGTACTCGCCCTTGATCTCTGCTCGTATCTTCTAAATCCTAAAAATCTTGACCAGATCACATGATTGTGTCGTTGATCTGTCCTAGTCCTTCCTTATTGTTCCCTATGTCGTCTTCTTCAGCGGTATTGTTCCTGGACCTGCCGATCAGCAAGGCGGAGCACCACATGTGGACCAGCAGCAACCAGAAGATCAGGCCCAGAATTCAGGAGTGGCCTCCAGAGTCGTGCCTATTGGAGTAGAGCCACCAGTTCATCCTGTCCAGCCTACAGATCCTGATGATGGCACTTTGGTGGGTCTCATCCGGTCATTATTAGCTTCCCAGGATCGTCGAGGAGATGCCTTGCACCAGGCAGTGGCAGATACTCTGACCAGAGGAGGTCATCAGGGTAATAGCACGACCAACAGCTTCAAGCGCTTGAACCCTCCATTCATTGACGGCAGTGAAGATGGTATTGTTGCCGATACATGGCTTCAGGGCACAGAGGTGATTCTAGAAGCAGCTAGGACTCCAGAAGACGAAAAGGTGGCCGTGGTGCGCATGCAGTTATTGGATCTTGCCCGCAGCTGGTGGGCGTTGTAGGCCATCTGATTAGTGGCACCTATTACCTGGGCAGTCTTCAGGGAGAGATTCCAGACCAAGTATTTTGACGCTATAGCTCGGTACGATGTACAGACGACGTTCACCAATTTAAAGCAGATGCGCAGGATGGTCGATGGATATACGGCCAAGTTCTCCAGACTTAATCGGTTTTCTCCTATCTTGGTGGCGACCGAGTTCGACAGAGCCCAGCAGTTCCAGCAGGGGCTTCACTTGGAGATTCTCTTGGCCGTAGAGTAGTTTGAGCATCAGACTTTTGATACGATATTGAGAGCAGCTAGGAGGCATGAGTATACCTCCCAGAGGATCGTGGACAAGATCGGGGGTCGGAAGCGATCCCATGGTCAGATGAATCAGTCTTCAGCACCAGCCCCCGCGGCTAGAGCTTTGACCATTAGAGCTCCGAGGCGGGTGGCCTCAGTGACGTCGGTTCAACATTCAGCCCGGATGTACCCCCAGCAGTAGAAGCAGTCTTCTGCAGTGGGATGTTCACACTGTGGAAAGCCGGGGCATATGGTATCAGAGTGTCACAGAGCATAGGGTTTGTGCTTGGTTTGTGGTACCCCGGACCACAGGGTTGGGAACTGCCTGAACAGGGGGAGTTCATTTTTATCAGCCTTCTCTAGTCCTTCAGTTAGAGGACCAGCACTAGTCCAGCAGCAGAACCCATTCCTGAGGCCATTGCTGACGCGGACCTAGGCATTCCAGCAGCAGAGACCGCAACAGTATGCCCAAGCCCAAGCCTTGATCCAGAGCAGGCAGAGAAGTTTTCAGCAGAGGGGTCCCGCACCCAGAGGACATGGTCAAGTGCTGGCTTTGACCATAGGAGAGGAAGGATTGGCACCAAGTGAGGTGGTGGCAGGTACTATTCTCGTCAACACCTTTCCAGCTTCCGTATTATTTGATTTTGGTGCCTCACATTCATTTATGTCTGCACGATTCGCGATACAGATAGGATTGGAGCCTGAGTCATTATCAGTGCGGCTTAATATACTTACTGGTAACGGACTTGTGGGAGTAGATAGAGTGTTTTCCTTGTGTCAGATCGTAGTTAGCAGTAGAGAGTTTCTCGCTAGGTTGATAGAATTCCCGATGGCCGACTATGATGTGGTATTAGGGATGTATTGGTTGAGAGACCAATATGCAAGGATAAACTACCATATTGGCAGGGTTGTTTTTAGCATTCCAGGCGAGCCAGAGTTTTCCTTCTCCCGAGGTAAAGTTGAACCTTCTCCTCAAATATTGCGGATGGCAATAGCAATAGTGCAGTTACCCCGGATAGTCGAAGAGTTTCCAGATGTTTTCCCAGAAGAGCTACCAGGAATACCACTAAAGCGAGAGATCGTGTTTACTATCGACTTGGTCCCAGGGACAGCCCCAGTGTCGGAAAGAGTCTACAGGATGGCGCCGTCAGAATTGTAGATATTGTACAAGATGATTGAAGAACTTAGAACCAAGGGATTCATTCGTACAAGTGGATCGCCTTGGGAAGCCCCGATGTTTTTTGTGAAAAAAAAGGATGGTACGTCCAGATTATGTGTTGATTATCGTACCTTGAACTCAGTGACAATCAAGAACAGATACCGCCTCCCGAGGATAGATGACTTGTTTGATCAACTCAAGGGAGCGACAGTATTCATGAAGATTGATTTGCGGTCAGAATATCATCAAATCAGAGTCAAAGAGCAGGACATCCCGAAGACAGCTTTTCGATCTAGATATGGGCATTGGGAGTTCCTTGTTATGCCTTTTGGAGCAACCAATGCGCGGCTATATTCATGGACCTCATGAATCGTATCTTTATGCCTTATTTGGATCAGTTCGTGATTGGGTTCCTAGACGACATCCTGGTCTACAGCAAGAGTGAAACGAAGCATGAGCAGCATCTCAGAGTTATCCTCCAGATTCTCTGAGAGCACCAATTGTATGCCAAGTTCAGTAAATGCGAGTTCTGGCTCGATCGTATTTCCTACTTGGGTCATATCATCACCAGGAAAGGAGTTGAAGTGGATCCCTAGAAGATCGTGGCTATAGAATCATGGCTAGTACCTAGCACAGTTGCAGAAGTTCGTAACTTTCTTAGATTGGCCGACTTCTACCGGCAATTTGTTTCAGACTTTGTTCAGATTTCAGCACCATTGACCCAGTTGACCTGCAAGGATGTGTAGTTTGCTTAGACAGCAGAGTGCCAGAATTCTTTTGAGAAGTTGAAGCGAGGCTTGATCACGGCACCCATTCTCACGCTTCCAGATGGAACCGGGAGATTCTCAGTATATTGTGATGCTTCAGGCAGAGGTTTAGGATGTGTTCTGATGTAGCATAGGAAGGTAATAGCTTATGCGTTACGCCAACTTCTTGATCATGAGAGGAATTACCCAACCCATGACTTGGAGCTGGTAGCAGTAGTGTTTGCGCTTAAGTTGAGGAGGCAATACTTGTATGGAGATAGGGTGGAGATTTTCACCGACCACAAGAGCCTGAAGTATGTATTCACTCAGAAGAAACTTAACATGCGTCAGAGGAGATGGCTGGAGTTTCTTGTGGATTATGATGTCAATTTGCAGTATCATCCAGGGAAGGCCAATATCGTAGCAGATGCATTGAGCAAGAGATTCGGAGTTTATCTTCTAACAGCACAGCCAGAGGTGTTAGCTGATATTCAGAGAATGGGAATAGAAGTTGTCCTTCCTACCAATGCGGCATTGATGGCCAGCATGCAATTTTAGTCCACTATAGTCGAGAGGATTTGGATGGCGCAGTCAGCAGATTCTAAGCTTCAGCAACTCAGAGCAGAGTGTGAGACAGGACGCAGACCAGAGTTATGCATTCATGATGATGGTACACTTTGACATAGTGAGCGTCTTTGTGTACCCAGCGGAGATATCAGACAGGAGATCATTGAAGAATCTCACAGTTCGCAGTATTCCATTCGTCCTGGTGTTACGAAGATGTACCGTGACATCGACAGCACTTTTGGTGGAATGGCATGAAGCGGGAGATAACCCGGTTTGTCTCTCGATATTTGGTTTGCCAACAAGTCAAGGCTGAACATCAGAGGTCAGCTGGACTTCTTCAGTCCTTGCTGATTCCAGATTAGAAATGGGAGCATATAACCATGGATTTCATGACTAGATCCCCAGCTGGTAGAGATGCTATCTGGGTTATAGTTGACCGGCTCACGAAGGTGGCTCACTTTCTCCCGTTCAGAGTAGGTCAATCGACGGCTCAGCTAGGAGAGATGTACCTCAGGTTGATAGTCAGGATGTATGGAGTACCAGTCAGTATCATCTCGGATCGAGATTCCACATTCATTTTGCACTTTTGGCAGAGTCTCAGAAGAGTTTGGGGACCCGTCTCCAGTTCATTCAGCTTATCACCCGCAGACAGATGGTCAGTCGGACCACACGATCCAGACCCTTGAAGATATGTTGCTGTCATGTACACTCGACTTTGGTGATTCGTGGGAAGATCACCTACACCAGGTGGAGTTCTCGTACAATAATAGTTTCCAAGCCAGTATCCAGATGGCTCCGTTCGAGGCACTGTATGGCAGGAAGTGCAGATCCCCGCTAGCATGGGACGATGTTGGAGAACGGTAGATGCTCGGTCCAGAACTTATTGCCCAGACAATCGAAGTGGTCAGGAGAGTTCGGGATCATCTTTGTGTTGCCCAAGATCGCCACAGTCATTGGGCCGATTCTCATCGGCGTCCCCTTGAGTTTTCTGTCGGTGACCACGTATTCCTGAAGATCTCGCCTAATCGTGGCGTCATTCATTTCGGCATATGGGAAAAGCATAGTCCTAGGTATATAGTACCGTTCGATATCCTGGAGCGAGTAGGAGATGTGTCCTATCGTCTCGTTCTTCCGCCGTCGCTAAGCGAGGTGCATGACGTATTCCATGTATCCCAACTACGACGGTATATCCCAGATCCGAGTCATGTCCTTGATCATTCGGAATTGGTTGTTGGTACCAACCTTTCGTATGAGGAGAGGCCCGTATCCATATTGGACCGAAGAGAGAAGATACTCAAGAACAAGACTATCAAGTTAGTCCGTGTTGCTTGGGGTCATCACTCTTTGGGTGAGTCAACGTGGGAGCGTGAGGATGATATCCGATCGCGATATCCTGACCTGTTTGACTCGTGAGGTATAATGTCTTCCGTATGCCTCATGGCTTCTATTCCTTGCTTGCATGATTGATTTTCTGATTGCTTGACTAGTGTAGCTTGCCTATGATTAATATAGATTGTCCTTGCATCTCTAGCCTCTTGATTAAATTTTGAGGACGGAATTCTTTTAAGGTGGGTAGAGTTATTATGCTTGTGGTTCGTATTACGTATCTTGGTATACGTGTAGGTATTTTGACTCGTATTGCATGTCTCCCTGCTTGGTTTATTTGGCATTTTCATTTGCTTGGTTCATCTTAGGATTGATTCGGCTAGGCTTGGGTTTGCTTATTTTGTTCATCATGAACCAAGTGGAGAACCCCTACCAACCACCACCATCTCCATTTATTAACCCCAACCACCTTTCTCTCTCTTCATTCAATTTTCTTATTACTGCTCTTCCTCTTATTCTTCCTCACCGAACCTCCACCGTAGGCAAGTGCATCTTGCTTCATAGAGGAACCCGATTTTTATTGTTCCATTCTCTTCCTCACAACATTCTAAGTCACTTTAGTATTTAGCAATTTCGAATTCCATAGCTCATTTCATGTAGATCTAAGTTTTAGTATTTTTGATCTTCCGAAACTTGGCTATTTCCGAAATGGAAAGTTCTATGTAGTAGGGATTTTGATTTCACACAAGTTTGGCAATTGAATGGTTGGGTTTCATTGGGTCATGGCCGAGATAGGGGTTTCCTGAGCTCTTGAGCTTTTTTTACGCCTGTTTGCTTTGGCCATGGGGAGAAGATGAAGTTTTACGCACACGTTCTAACGTGTTAGCGTAGTGTTTAGCCCTTACGCCCACGTTTTACGTATCAGCGTGTTATATCAGCCTTTTACGCACATGTTTTCACGTGCCGGCATAGTATTCCTTTTTACGCCCACGCATTGCGTGCCAGCGTACTCTGTTTTACGCTGAGTTCCCACGAATTTTACGCTCGGGGCCTTCCCGCTCGCGTAAAATCGTGCTCGCATAAAAACCTGGCTCGAGCAGACTCTCGCGAGCGTAAATTTGCCCGAGCGTTTTCTCGCGTAGAACTCACTCGCGTAGAGTTTTTCTCGAGAGTTGGCGTACGTAAATCTTACGAGCGTAAAGTCCGGCTAGCGTAAAACCCCACCCGCATGTACCCTTGCTCGTGTAGATCTATCTTACCTTGCTCTTGCTAGCGTAAGCCACTTTACGCTTGAAGGCCCCTTGGTCTAGCGTAGTAGTACGCATGTAGAGACTTGAGTTCCTATGGCGTACACCTTTACCCCTTTTGTCATGAACTTGATAATCACAAATTTATTTAATATGTTTGGAAATTATAATTGAACATGGCATGGTATGACAAGTATACCTGACAAGATTATCTCAAATTGCTGTTGCGACGGCTAACATGTCATGACATGACAAGAATGATTGACCTGGACACCGTGGGCGATTGTGTTTGTACAAATAAACCAGTACTGTCTTACATCATGTCTAGGACAGGGAATCCTGAATACCACGATCAGGGGTACCTACTGAAATCAACTACGGTTAATAACTAGAATAATTCAGTAGTCATGAAGAGATTTTTCAGCTACAAGCAATCCTGTTGTCTGGGCGCACTAGCGGACTTGTAGCCTACCGACGAGAAGGGCACATTTCCAGCACACAGTCATGTGGTGCACCCTTCATAAACAAACATTCGATCCGGATAACCTGGATGGTCTGCAGGGCCGGTGGCTGTTGGAATAATCTTATTGCATCTTTCTAGTACTAGGCCTGTGATAACTCTAGTTAGTTAAGGTATCAAGCCGTACTCATTGCTTGGCCGTGATCGATTGGATGGAATTTAGCCCAGCTTAGTCTTGCCCCGATCCTGTACAAGATTGTTACATGACGGGATTATTTATACTGGCCTTAACAATAAAGATCAGGGGACCAGTTCTGTTCAGGCGAAGGGTTACAACCCCGGTTCTTGTTTGGTTTAAGGGTTGTAACCTGGCTCCCGAAGCAGTTCTGTGTCCTCTCTTCGTTTATTGTCTTATTGCTCTCCATGTCATGCTCGTCATATTTTACTTATTTCAATAGCATGATTATTTATACTGGACTCAACAATAAAGATCAAAAGTCCAGTACTGTTCAGACGAAGGGTTACAACCCAGGTCCTTGTTTGGTTTAAGGGTTGTAACCTGGCTCCCGGAGCAGTTCTGTGTCCTCTCTTCGTTTATTGACTTATTTCACCCTATGTTCCTGCTTACCAACAAGTAGTTAAGACGGGTTCTATTCAGGTAAAGGGTTACAATCCCGGTCCTTGTTTTGTTTAAGGGTTGTGACCTGGGTACTTGAATGGTTTCCTCGTACTCAGTTTACTGTTGTTAAATTTGCTATTATCAGTTTCGTTTTAATCGTCTTTGATATTCTATTATGATATGTTGGTTTTAGTTCCTAAGTGAAGCCTCCTTTGTGGCACTTGCTCTTTCTGGTTCTGACCCAGCTGGTTATATGTGGCCGGATATCGGAGCAGCTCCAGAGGTTCTACCTACCTTCCAGCCAGATGGTGACCACCAGGCGTAACCCTGGCAACGAGTAGATTTTTTTTGTTCTCCCACTTCATTGTAAATTATTCTTTTGAGGCATTTAGCCGACGAGCACGTGTTAGCTCAGTTGCACCTTTATTTACTGTCTGCCTACGGGCTGTAACATGATTGAAAAATCCTAGGGTTGATTATGTATGACTGAAACTCTTGCTAGTCTTGACATTTTGTAACGACTAGCTTCATGATCAACTGAATATGTAATATTTGGGATGCCATATTATTGTGTATTTGGTGATCTTACATCTTATAATACTTACTTACTTGCTTGCGATTGAGACACTAGGCTTGTTCATGACCATAGGAGACTGATGGATTGTAGTTAAACCCTCATATATCTAGACAGCCGTGACCGTATAGTGAGATAGATTTTGTTTCATTATGCATAGCTGGCTATGTATGCCCCCGCTCACCAGTATTCTGGTTCTGGGGCGTTACACCTACAGTAGCTATAGTAGCAGTTGGAGTTTGGCCACGAGGCCACTTGAAAAAGGGGTTCGAGAATGAGAGTAAGGTTGGTGTGGCTCGAGCCTGGCTAGGCCTGTGCTCGAGTGGAAGGGGTTTAGCCTTTGGGTTTTTGGTTAGTTTCAGTAAGTATCAGACATTTAGTTAGATAGAAGAGAGTGTAGCAGTTGGCCACATGGTTTGGTTGAGTTAATGTTCAGTTAGTTTGGTTAAGATGCAAGAGTATCAGGAATTGGTTAGGTTCAGTAGGAGTTGAATGCAGTGATATGCAGGGCTTTGATCGGTAGCCTTTGGCACACAAGTAGAGCTTGCATTTGGCACTGCCTTGGTATCTTGGGCCTGCATTTGGCCAAGTTTGCTGTAGGCATTGGTGTGTTGGCCAGGTTAACTGTAGCATGCTATATTGCAACCTTGCATATGCCTAATTATAGGTGACTGTTGTGTGCTTAATTGTGGAGAGTGTCCTATCTTAGTGTTGTATGAGCCCTAGTGTTGATAAGGAAGTTTTGATTAGGATAGTTAAGCATTGTGTTAGTTAAGTTTTGGGCAGTATGAGTGACTATATTTGGATATGTACATGAGGCTTTATAAGTTAGCTAAGGTATATGTTTGCATATTATATGTGTATGTATATATATTATAAGCTATTAGCCTAAGATAGAGGGTTCAACTATTAGCCTAGTATGGGATTATTACCTGTAGCTAAGTTTAGAGATTTCATATCTAGGGTATGTATATATATATTACATATATATAGATAATAGGGCCTAACCTATGTGTTAGGATTTGGGTAATACTTAATCTAGGTCACAGATATGTATATTTGGATAATGTAACTCAGTAGGATAACTTGAAATAGTTAGATTGACCTCGATATAGTCTAAGGTTGACCAAGATTGACCAGTTGACCAAAGTCAACTGTAAGTCAAACTAGACCTAGGATTTACCTAGAATCATGTAGATTGCATTGCAAACTTTAATCTTTACATATTGAACTCTTTATAACATGTTGCTCTAAATAGGACTCTGTTACATCAGTTTGGACCTCTATACATATCAGTCGTTCAGGGTATCAGGCGAGTGCATTCTCTGATAGTTTTATTATGTTGATATATCCTGTAGTGCAAGTTATACTAGTGTTCTATCTTGATTCTGACACGATGGACTCACGGATTGGTATTTTATGGATTCCTTGACTAGAGATACGTGGTTTCATGACTATCACGAATAATATAAATCATGACTAGTGCATCTATCACGAATAATAAAATATGTGTCAAAGAACCTGGATTCTATGTGTACTAGTCGGGCGGAGAAATACCTAGGAGACATGTGAACATACCCTTTCTATCCCGTTGATCTTACATGAATATTAGCGGCCACATACATAGGTTTATGGTTTGCTGGATATCTTCCTGTAGCCATTCACATGACAAATTGGTATTTTAAATCACTGGTCAAAACACTAATTCTCTAAGTTGTTTATTACATACCTTGCATGATAGGTTTACCATTATTATATATCTTCATGTTTTTATATTTTGCATGTTCTTTATACACTCATCTTTTCTATGTACATTCTCTATAACCTGATCGTCAAGAATTTCATTATTACATACTCATAGGGCTTATCAATTATTTTGAACTGTTAGAGGTGGTGTGCTCGTTCCAATCCTGACTGGATATGTTGACAAAATATTACAGATGATGTAGATGATTGCCCCACCTTTATGAGGCCTATGAGGGTGGCACACAGGAGCTAGAGGAGGATCTATTCCAGCAGAGAGTGCCATAGTATTAGCTTAGAATTTCTAGCTTTCAGTTTGTATCAGATTGTTTTGATTGTTTGTTTAGACTTATTTATATTCTGGATATGAATTATTTATTGTTGGACATCTACTGTGTGTTGTGATAACTCTACTATTTATATTTAGTTTCTTCCTTTTATCTGATACCATATCGTGCTCTATCTTTCTTAGACTTGTGATTGAGATTATATAGTTGAGATGTTATATTATACCTCCGTACAGAGATGGCAGGTTTATATTTCCTTGTTGTTAGATATTAGGTGTTATAGATGACCTATACATCGTTCTACCGTCGATACTGCAGCGTAGGCTGGACGTACCCACGTTCTCGTGTCCCTAATCAGGGTGCTGGTCGTGACAGGTATGAGTTCTCTTGTGGGGATAATAGCTTTATATAGGATGGCCTGTTATGGGTAATTGATTAAGCTAGTTTAACCTTATTGTTATTCATGCTTATCTAATAGTTAATTTGAATAATCTAAAAATATTTCGTTTAAATATTTTAGTTACTTACATGATTTGGAAAATATAGAAATAAGTGTGATATATCTGCTAACTATTCCCTGTTATCGAATTTATTAGTATTGTTGTTATATAGATAAATATGGATATATACCTGTTAAGATTTATATAGGACTTGATATTGTATAGCTATCTATATAAAATATTCCTATATTTACATGAGGGTTAACGATTTATATTGAAATAGTTATTATATCTATTTAATATTATAGATTTTGTACGAAAGGTGGTAGTCATAAATTTTAAGTAATTTGAAGCACAAAAATAATGGCAAATAATGTATACTAAATTTTAAGGAAATTTTCTCTTTAAAATCACGCGAAGTAAATAAACCAAAATTTAGGAAATTTACTTTCAACATAATATTTGAAAATAAGTTGACAAATCTTTTGTCTATCAAATATTTATAATTCTAAAATCCATTTTCGAAATCAAATCATTTGGAAGTCTAAATTAATGATCAAAACATATTTTATAATTTCAAGAATAAAAATACATAAATTATTTAAAATAAGTTAGTACCTTTAAATCATAAAAATTTTAACAGTTTCTGAAAGCCGACAAATAAAACATATTTCTTTAGGAAATCTCGACGAAAATCACCTTTAAATATAATAATTAAAATAAAATAAAATTTTAAAGAAAATCAGGAAGATGAGTTACAAATCTACCCACACTAGAAATAAATTCATCCTCAAATTTAAGGACTACTATGGTAGACGAACTTGGTTGGTCGGTGAAAAGATAGAAAAAATTTAGGATGTGACAATATTGATCAAATAGGTGAAAAGAAAAAAAAAAGAAAAAATTTAGGGTTATGATTAGGGTTTCAGAAATTGGGGATTAGGGTTAGGGTTTTAGATTGGGGAATTGGTTTAGGGATTTTGGGAATTTAGGGTTAGGCATTTAGGGATTAGAATACGAGGGAGATAAGTCTTCCACTTTTTTTTTTATTTAATCAACTAGAATTCATATCAAAACTAATTTAAATCGTAATCCATTAGTAAATTAAAATCAGTATTAGTGTAAATAATTATTAGACCATTAAATAAAGTACGAAATATAAATAGATGTAAAAATATATCTATATGAACATCTTTGGACGCACTACCCGTCCACATGGGTTTGGGTTTGGCTCGGGTCAAGTTCGGGCTGAATTGGTACAATCAGGTCTCCTAAAAGTCAATATCTTAACAAATAAAAAATTAAATCTTTTATAGGGGTCAAGTCGCAACTTTGAATGGTTTTCCTAGTTAGAACTCATGTATGGCTCGGCCATCCCTACTATGGCTAATACACTAGTCAAGACACACAAGTACACTATCAGTGCCATGATTTCTTGTCACCTTGTACTCCAACAACCATGACTAAGGCCATCTATCGTAATAACTACTTAATTAAAATATTTATAAAATTCCAAGAATCACTATTTAAGTGAAATAAATAACAAAAAAAAATTCTTCAAAATTTCAGAAAGAGGGGTAGACTTGTAACCACTACTTTTCTAAAATGAGAATAATTTTGAACTTTTATAAAATTGAACATGTTTGTTATTAAATAATATATTTAAATCTTGTTAATAAATAATTGATGGATTTAGATTATTTTTTAAAATACTAATTAAATTCGTGTATTATAAATTTGGTATTTTAATAGTGTAACCCTAGAATTACTTAGCGTAGAGACTAACCATGACCATAGGGACCAAACCATGTGATTAGATTGGCTAGTTACCACTTTTTAGGCTAAGGCTATTTTGGTCGTATTGTGACTTTTGAATTAATTAGGATTTTGTTCAAGTGATAATATGCTAAGTGTTTTGTTAGGCCTTAACCTAGAATTGCCCTAACCTAGATATTAACCATAAGCCTAGATATTAGATTACAAGCTTCCATCATATGATAAGATTAGTAATATATAAATATTATGCTAAGGTTAGATATTTAGCTTAGAAACCCTAGTTTACATGGGCCTTTACCTAGAAAGCCTTGATTTCAACCATAGGAAGCCCAATTACTTGAAGGGCACCATACCCTAACCCTAAGAGACCTTGTGGCCGGCCAAGAGTCACCGCTCCCCCTATTTAAACATCTCCTTAGCTCCCCTTGCCTCTTTTCATTACACCTGCAAACCCTAATTTGTGTTCTTCCCCAAATTCACCCCCTTTCACCAAATCAACTTCAAATTGAGTCCAATCATTTGCAACACACTCCCCTACTGTAGAAGAGGTCTCTAGTGGATAGCTAGCAAGGATTTGAAGCAAGTTGACCATCGGAAGTGGAGGAATTTGGCTCTCAAGTGCAACTTCATTGAGATTCCAACTCTTAATAGGTAATGGCCTCTAAACCCATTAATATTATGATTTCTCTTCATATATTCATTTATTTAGGATCCCCCTAGCTGTAGGCCAAGTTTGGTAGGAAACCAGATCCATTTAGGATGCGTATCAAAGGAGTATCAGGGTGCTATGTAAAGCATTTGGTGACATGCCACTTAGAAATTAATATTAATAATTTCCAAAACTAATTACATGAATTTATAGCTGTATATGTGTAGATTATAGATCCAAGTTACTAAGTCGACTTTGACACATTTTTTGTGTCAAAATCTAGACACGGGATGTCATATGACACTATGTGCAGTGTCCTGCTGCCACGAGTCTCGTACTCGATGGACACGATACTTGGACACGTGAGATTTTATCAATTGATGGGGACCACGACTGACAAGGTGTGCACGAAGTTTGGGGGGATCTGGTTTAGAATCAAGGGAGAAATCGAACCATATTGATTTTGTATTGACACTCGCACACACGAAAAATCCCACTGATACGGGCTTCGTATCAGGACCCGACGCATCTTGGACACAATAAAGTAACACTGACAAATACCCCTAGACCTATATGACCTACTGACACGACCAAGAGACACGTGGTTGGACACACTGTGTCCTAGACCACTCGACACATGTGTACGATACTGCACATACACAGTTTTGACACCTTGTATTCTTGACACTTATGACACTTTTCACACCACTTGGACACTTGTAACTGCACACATGGACACTTACCATTGACACACACTTGCCTCATCCACCTGAAACCATGTTGATACCCTCTTCACACACAGAAGACACACACGCACGAATCTGGCTTCTGATACGCACGCGTAACTTCGACACGACACCACTTGGACACACACTTGTGTAGAAACATGGAAAATAATAAAGAAAGAGCCATGCGGCCAGGAAACCCCATGCGGTTCAGAAAGCCAATGCGGCTTAGAGAACCCATGCGGCTCAACGCGTCTATGCGGCTCAGTGATCTCTATGCGGCTCAGAGAGGTGCCACGTAGCATACAAACAACTCTTCCCATACTGTATTAATTGCCTGGACGGCTGACAGCTCTGACAAGACGACAGCCCTGACACAAAGACGTAATTATGACTCTGTCATAATGACAGACTCCTAGGGAAACGAAGGAAATCTCTGACATAATCTCCCGAGATCCAGAAAATGCCATGCGGCATAGACACGTGGACAGTCATATGCGACTCGAGCGGAGAATCCCCATGCGGCTCGAGCGGAGACCCCTCATGCGGCTCGAGCAGAGACTCTCTATGCGGCTCAGGCCGAAGTTGCTCTATGCGGCCCAGATCGAAACAGCCCTATGCGGCTCTAGCGGAGGCTCCCCCTATACGGCTCAAGCAGACGCTCCCCCATGTGGCTCACGAGGACCATCTCCATGCGGCTCACGAAGGAGTTACCCATTATGCGGCCACATACGTCTATGCGGTCCAGATTATCATGTGATTCGAAGGGTCGGGGGCCACTCCCCAACAGCCTTGACACATGGCCGGGCTTATGCGGCTCAATCCTCATGCGTCTCAGATCCCCTCAGTGGCTCCCAGGATACGTGTCATAAAGCCAATCAATTTTCTAGACTTACTGCAATCAAAGATTGGGTCAAATCCCAATGATCTGGGACACGTGGCAGGAGAATGAATTAAACTTATTCATTCAGATTTGCAGACATCAGCAAATCATCATAAGGGAGATTTATTCCAATCAGCTTTAATTACTGAGAGGATTTGGTACAATCTACATTAATGGCCCAGATTCATTACACTCAAAACTAATGGCCCAGATTGATCAATCAACAGGCCACCGCCACTTTAAGGGACAATCATTGTAAACCCTAATGATGGCATTCCCTTCTTATAAATAGCAAGGTGCCCTTCCCTTGCGAGGAGACCCTTCTTTTTTCGAGATCAGAGAGCACCAGAATACTTGGAGAGAAAAAGCAGAGAGAGAGCAAAGAGAGCATTTCTTCAACGCCAAGCAATCTTCTGGAGCCAAGGCTGCATACCGATCGTCCAAGGCGTAAGACAGAGCTGTCGTAGCTTTCCCAAGCCTCTATCGTCACCTCCAGAATCTAAAATAAACAATTGTACTTAGATTGCTGTGCCTAGGTTTTCGTCCCTAGGCTTTCTTTGTACAAGCAAATTTGTAACGTGAAGTAAAATTCCAGTCCTCCGATAATTGTTCTGCTCTTTTATATTTTATGGCAAACACGATGGCGACTCTGCTGGGGACAAACTTCTCCACGGCTGAGGAGTTGGTGACGCAGTCGGATGCAGCAAAGCTTGGCTCCACGCAACAGAAGATGGTCGTCCGTTTCGACCAACATACGTTTGAAGAAATGCTCTCTGAAGGAAGTGCCGGCCTAATCCAGAAGTGAACTCGCACAAAGAAAGCTCGCTGCGAGTGGAGGCCAAAATTATTTGCTCCTCCAAAAGCTTTGGACGGGATACTCTCTGCTACCCAAGATGGCAAAGGCGACTCTCATACGGCTCCACTTCGAGCCGTAGAGAACTCTGCTGTCCCCAAGTCCGGCAGAGGAAAGCACTACGATGCTGGACTTGCAGGGACAACGTTCGACTCTATGCGCCCCAAGAAGAAGCCGAGCACTCCTGTGGCCAAATCTGCCAACCACATGCAGGAGGCTCATGCGGGTGAATCTACCAGCCGCATGAAGAAAGTCTATTCGGCCAGATCATCCATCCGTATGAAGAAAACTCATGCGGCTGAGAATCCCAGCCGCATGAAGAAAGCCTATGCGGCTACGTCTGCCAGCCGCATAAAGATTGTTGAGGACGGCAGCATGATGCCTACCCCACGCGGCTCTGTCTTCGACTGCCTATCTTATGGTCCTTATCTCTTGTGTTCCCAAGAAGAAATATCTGACTCTCTCCAGCATCACCTAGACTCTTCCTACTATGTGCCTTTACGCACTAGAGCGAAGAAGTCTAGGACAGCGCAAGCTTGGCACGCTCAGTCCGCTGATCCTGTCT
The DNA here is from genome assembly GCA_029216955.1 of Iris pallida. Taxonomy (NCBI): domain Eukaryota; kingdom Viridiplantae; phylum Streptophyta; class Magnoliopsida; order Asparagales; family Iridaceae; genus Iris; species Iris pallida. The sequence goes on from JANAVB010040019.1 coordinate 10,278,409, forward strand.
CTGATCATCTGAGCGTCCCACATACCGTTATGCAGGCCTCAGATGGAAAGTTGTACAGAACCACTCGAGTCCAATCCCCGACGGCAAACGGACAGAGAGGTGCGCAAAAGTCTCCCAAAATCTAGAGAGCAAGCGTGGTCGATCCAGACCCGTCTGACTTGCGTGAGGCCATCCTCCACAAACGTAAGAAAAGAGAAGATGCATCGGGGTACAAAAATTCCTTCCACGGACGTCACTGCACCCAAGTCATCGTCAACTGCTGCTGTAATAACGCGACGGTACGAGAAGACCGACAGTCTGTCTTCCAAAGACTGCAACAGCCGTCTTCAGAAGACGAGGCACTTTTCGTCGTCTCCTGCAACTCTGCTCAGAAAGTCCCCGCTGATCGAAGAGGGAAGAAGACAAATGTTCCCAGCCCGAAGATCTCAACCACTGCGACTAAAAGACTGTCGTCTAAGCGGGTGCCCACCACCGGAGTTTTCCAAGGTACTCGTTCTAAGACAAAATTTGCTACAGTGGAAGATTCGTCGTCCACAACGCAGGGGGTTGCTGGGACTGGGGGTAGCACTCCTCCAAACCTCCACAACAATTCGATGTTCCAAGAAGACGAGTCAGGGGAGGCAACTCTTCCATCGGATTCAGCAAACCCCGACGTCTCCGCGGACGTCCACAACTCCCAAGACGAGACGAACTCGGAGACTGGGGGTACTGTTCCTTCCGAGTCTGAACCAGAAGAGAACATACCCACATACCCCGATGACTTCTTACTACAGGGGTACGATTCGGAGGGCGCTTCCTCCACCGCTCCATCCATCTCTCCTCATGTGAAGACGGTATTCATGACAGACAGCAGCCAAGGTGGTTCCAGCGATCGCCAACGCATCGACACTCTCGAAGCCATATTGCTTGCCTTGGTCAAGTCTGTGGACGAGATCAAAGCGGCCCTTCCAACTCTGTAAGAAGGGACGCCTGGCCAAACAAGTGCGGGACCTGCAGTCAATGCAAACTTAAATTCGGCGGCACCGAACCCGGGCAACGATCCTCCTGAAACAATGGCCCCCACCGCCGTGGACGAAGCCCGCAAAGCGAGAAGAGAGGTCCAGGAGCTCCGAGCCATGTTTCACGCTCGAAAAAATTCTCAAGACCTCAGAATACGACAACCATACCCTGCTGCATGGAGGGATGTCCCTTCCCGCCAAGATATAAGTCGTTCAATATCAATCCTTATGATGGCAAGACCTCAGCAAGTCGGTACATCACTTACTTTTAGTCACCACCGACCATCTGCCCCATGACGATGCTATTCTCACACGATTATTCATCGGAGCATTGGAAGGGGTCGCCTTCGACTGGTACCGCAACCTGCCAGACAACTGCATCCACTCCTTCGCCGGCTTCAAGCGCATGTTCTTGGAGAGGTTCTACGAAGTAGGGCAGGACATCACAATGTCCACCCTCATAGACGTCGTCCAAGGGGAGAAAGAGCTGACAAGAAACTATATCGAGCGGTTTCACCAAACCGCAATGAAACTGCCATCTGCAAATTCGGATTCCTCCTTGATTGAAATTTGCCAAAAGAGATTGCCCCCAACAATCAGTCTCTGGATGGGCGAAAGTCAATTCAAGGACTGGAAGACGTTCATCATCAGTGCCACAAGCGCCGAAGAACGATTGAAGAAGGCTCGCCAATTGGGACTGCACATCTCGGACGGAGAGAACAAGGGCAAGCGTCCTAACAACGATAATGGGGGTAGCCCCTCCAACAATCGGGACAGCAGGGGTAAGCAGGCTATGGTGGCCGACACAGCACAGAAACCTAAGCCAAAGCCGGCAGACAAACAATGGCCGCAAATTACTTACTCCTTCGAAGACGGTCACGTCAAGCCCATCTTGGACATGCTCATACAAGGAGACAGAATTCAGCTACCTCCACCAAGACGGGAACCGCGGCAGGCAGACATGGAGAACCCAAAGTACTGCTATTACCATCGTTACGCCAACCATGCCACACACGAATGCTACCAGCTAAAACGGTACATCCAAAATATCATCGATTCGAACGCTCTGGCCATCGACTTTGAGGAGGTACCAGTGGCAGCCAATATGGTGTCAGTACAATTCGGCAGCTTCCTCCGACGGAAACTCAAGACGGTGTGGTCCCCATCCCTCTGGCGACAATGGAGATTGCTAATCTTCCACCTTCTCGAGATCAGGCTGCTTGTCTAGTACCCCTCACCACATCACGAGGGGAGGTCATGTGGATCCATCCAGACTTGGTATTAGAAGTGACTCGGCCCACATCATCTTCCATCTGCAAGAAGAAGGGTGGAAAAGTCAAGTCCTGCCGCACAATCTCGGCAGATATCGAAGAAGCTACAGTCGTCGTCACGCGGTCTGGGGCACAATCCCAATCCACGGCTGATAACTCGGCTGAAGATCATCAGCCCGCTACAACTGATGCTCCGGGACCGGCTCAGCCTCCGACGACCGACAAGCCTAGGCCGAAGGAGACTCGCTTTGACAAATCCCTCCGAAAAGAGGCATCACAAGGGCTGGAGAAACCCTACAACTTCGACATCTTAGCACAATTGGCCAACACACCGGCCAAGTTGTCATTATACGAGCTTCTGAGACTCTCAAAGGATGTTCGTGCGACTTCAAGCGATGCACTCCAAAATGTCGACGCATACCTGGTTCAGGTCAACCTCACGGGAGAGAACCCGCCTGCAGATCTCCAAGACAGTGCCTGCACGGGAGCAATGCCCAACATTGTCTTTACTCCGCAAGACATGCTCATCAAAACCAACCTGCACGATCGCCCATTACACTAAACTGGATACATCGACGACGTAAAGGTGGATCGAATGCACATTGATCCTGGCTCTTCCATAAGCATTATCCCGAAGGGTCTGCTACATCATCTATGCATCCCAATGCATCATCTGACGCCTACAAGCACCGCCATCAGCGGTTTCAATTCGGGCGGGAGCTGTCCAATTGGAAAGATTCGTCTGAAGTGTCAGATTGGCGTTCTTCAGTCAGAAGTCACCTGCTACGTCATAGATGCAGACACTTCTTACAACATCCTCTTGGGGCGCCCATGGATACACGATTATATGATCGTGCCTTCCACGCTGCACCAGTGCTTCAAATATGTCGACAAATACGGCTTCGTGAGGACGAAATTCGCTGATATCGATCCCTTCAAAGGGGTCGAATCCTACTACTCAGACTCCTGTCTGTATGAAAAATCAAAGAAGCATCTTGGTGAAGGAGATGTGCAAGCTCGTACCGAGACAACCACAGGACCAGAAGAACCTCTGACGATCCACCTCCAAGCTCGTAAACCTGGTAAATCTGCACCCCTTACCGCCACTCTACGTAAGAACGCAATTAGCTTCTCGGCACAAGAAGAGCAAATGATAATCCGGCTGCCAAGGTCCGACCAAATACCAAGACCCTCAACAGAACCACCGACAATCAGGCTGCCGAGAGTCGGCCAACCGCAAACGGAGAAGCTCAATCCCTCCGACAAGCCAATGACGATACGCCTTCCTAAGAAGGGTTGTCACCCCGATGCAAGGCCTGGAACTTCTAGCGAACCAACCACTTTCCGCCCAGCATCGAGTACCAAGCTGGGGGTCGCTAGTTTGCCAACAACTCCACGCTCTGCTCTACCAGCTGAACCGCTGACGATCAAGCTGCCCAGGTCGTCCTCTCAGTCTTCGTTTATATAGGGGGCAGCCGAAGAGGAACCGGAGTTAGCCAAGTATGTGGCTGCCCACACTGATGTTCCCTCCGTAGATGATGTAATCACCCTAGAAAAGATACCTTACTTCATCAATAAAGGGCTATCTTTGAACTACCTTGAGCTTAATAAACTTTGTACAATGTACACTATAGAACACGGTATAGGCACTCACCTACACACACAGGTGACAAACGTGTATACCGCGATCCAGCTTACTCCAGCGGAAGATGCTTACCGCATAATCGAGGAAGGGGACCATCCAATCATCTTCGGCCGGAAGGACGATCCGCATCCCTTCACCGTAGAAGAAGTCGACCTTGGATCAGATGCCGGAAGACTGCCTCTGTATCTTTATAGCCCCCAATCTAAATATCTCATGCAGAAATAGGAGTATAATCTGTGGACGACGCCAGGCTTGAACTACGGTATCGAACGACGATTACCTTTGAAGCCACCGGTCCCGGCAGGCAAACCACGAGACTACTATAGCAAGACTCGATGTGGATTAGGGTATGTTACACCTACGACGACCCCTGAAAGTTCAGATGAAGAATGTGACTGGCATTCACACTCGACCGGGTCACCAACTTCTGACTCGGATACTAGCATCGGAGACATATTCAGACAAGTCCTGTTAGTCAACATGGCATTCGCCGACGCTTATAAAGAAGGTAAAGACATCTCCGAGATCCTCGAGCTACAGCCGTAGGCCCAACAGCTGGATGCACAAAGGAAAAAGCGGTTCGGACACAGAGAACCTCCTACTGAAGATGAGGTCATACAAGTAGATCTCGGCAGTGAATCTTCTCCAAAATCGATCTTCGTCAGTAAAAGCCTAACAGACAAAGAGCGAGAATCGCTGCTGAAACTTGTCAAAGAATATATTGATGTGTTCGCCTGGAGCTATGAAGATATGCCGGGGTTAAATCCCGATGTTGCTCTTCATATACTCAATATTCGGCCGGATGCAAAGCCGGTCAAGCAACAACAGCGACGCTTCCGCCCCGGTATCATGGATGCGATTGAAGTCGAAGTCAACAAACTAATAGCCAGCAGCTTCATTCGTGAGGAACAACATCCGGATTGGGTCGCCAACATAGTACCAGTCCTCAAGAAGAATGGGAAGATTCGAATCTGTATCGACTTCCGCAATCTGAACGAGGCATGCCCCAAAGATGAATTCCCCCTTCCTATCACAGACATCATGATTGACAACACCTGCGGCTTCGAACGTATGTCATTCATGGATGGCTTCTCAGGGTACGACCAAATCAAGATGTCTCTTGACGACGAAAAGCATACATCATTCCGAACACCGATTGCCACATACTGCTACATAGTCATGCCTTTCGGTTTGAAGAATGCCGGTGCCACATATCAAAGAGCCATGAGCATCATCTTCAGAGACCACTTACGAAAGACGGTGGAGTGCTATGTTGATGACATCGCCGTCAAGAGTCGCTGTAAGGGAGACCATCTGTAGGATCTGAGGACGGTATTCGACCTGATGCGAGCGCACAATTTGAAAATGAACCCTATAAAGTCCTTCCTGGACGTTTCCAGCAGAAAGTTCTTGGGCTTCATCATCACCGCCCAGGGTATCCATGTAGACCCTGAGAAGACAAAGCCGATCATGGAGATGGGTCCCTCGAGAAATCTTTGCGAACTCAGAGGCCTTCAAGGGAGGCTAGCTTACATCAGGAGGTTTATTTCTAACCTCTCCGGGCGATGTCAACCATTCACCCACCTCATGAACAAAGGCGTCTCGTTCCTATGGGATGAAGAATGTCAGCGGGCCTTCGACAACATCAAAGAATATTTGCCGAACCCTCCAGTCCTGGTGGCTCCAGTTGCTGGAAAATCGTTCCTGCTCTACGTACGAGCAATGGAACTTTCCCTCGGGGCTCTACTGGCACAAAACAACGATACAGTCCATGAGCAGGCCATATATTACCTCAGTCGAATGATGATTGGGCCAGAGCACCGATACACCGCTGTGGAGAAGGAATGTCTTGCCCTGGTGTTCGCTATTCAGAAGACGCGGCACTATGTCACTGGACAAACAATACATATGATCTCACGAGTCAACCCTCTCAGGGTCCTCATGAATAAACCAGGGGCACTCAGCTCTCGCCTCGCTATATAGGCAATATTGTTGTCCCCTTATCATATGATCTTCGTCCCACAAAAGGCTGTCAAAGGTCAAGCCCTGGCAGACTTTTTGGCAGCCTACCCAGGCTCGGAGTCGTCCAAAATATATGAAAAGATCCCAGATGAGGTCGTCGACTCGCATACAACCTCTCACGATGATATATGGCGAATGTTCTTCGACGGTGCTTCAAGAACGGGACCCAAGGGCAACATCGTCATCGGAGTCGGGGTGGTGCTAGTCTTCCCTTCCGGATTGGTGATCAACCACGCTTACTCCCTCACGGAACCCTGCTCTAACAATGTGGCCGAGTACAACGCTTTGGTCATTGGCCTCCAACTTGCAAGAGAGCTGGGGGTAGAATATCTTGAAGCATACGACGATTCTCAGTTAATCGTCAATCAGATCCGGGGCTCATACGAAGTCTACCACGAAGACATGATCCCCTATCACCAAATAGCGATCGACATCATCTTCTCGTTTGAAGGGTTCTTTATCGAGCACGTTCTCAGACTCCGAAATATCGAAGCCGATGCCTTAGCAGGCCTGGCCGCTTCCCTAGCAGTGCCAAATCATACTCATCAATCGGTAGATGTGATAGGCCATGAACTGGTCTGCCCTAGGAACAACGTTCAATTCGTGGCGAGTTATTCCGCTCAGACGATCGTCGATGCCCCAGATTGGAGACAACCATTCATTGACTTCGTTGTCTACAATATCTTGCTCGAGAACCCAAAGGAAGCCACCTCTATCAGACGGCGTTCTCTCAGATTCTTTTACGATATAGAGACAAAAATGCTGTATCGTCGATCCTATGATGGATTATTGCTTCGGTGTCTGTCAAATACAGAAGCCAAGAAAGCCGTACGAGAAGCTCATGACCGTGTCTGCGGAGCCCATCAGCCTGGCCCTAAATTGCAAGACCATCTTCGCGAAATGGGCTACTACTGGCCCACGATGGTAGCAGATACAATAGACTATACGAGAAAATACAAAGCCTACCAAGTTCACGCCGACTTCATTCACCAGCCATCCGAATTTCTACATCCGACAGTGGCATCCTGGCCGTTCGAAGCATGGGGAGTGGATATCATCGGTCCGATTACTCCACCTTCCTTCCGAGGACATCGCTTCATACTCGCAATCACAGATTACTTCTCTAAATAGGCGAAAGCTGTCCCGCTTGCAGAAGTCAAAACTTCGAACGTGATCAGCTTCCTCAAGCATCACGTCATCTATCGCTTTGGACTGCCTCGAAGGATCATCCATGACAATGGTCCACAGTTTGCAAGCCACGCTTTCTATCGGTTCTGCGACAAGCACCGCATCAGGAATATTGCTTCGACGCCATACAATCCGGCAGCAAATGGGTTGGCAGAAGCATTCAACAAAACAGTCATCAAACTTCTCAAGAAGTTCGTATCATCCAACAAACGTGACTGGAACGAGAAGCTTGGTGAATGCTTATGGGCATACCGTACCACAGTCCGAACGGCCACAGGGAACACACCATTCTCCCTGGTGTACGGGAGTGAGGCAGTTCTCCCATTAGAGACTCAAATACCCTCACTCCACGTCGCCCTCACTTATCAATTGACGACGGATGACAACTACCGACGCCGACTACAAGAGTTAGAGGCCTTAGATGAAAAGCGCCTCCTAGCTCAGCAAAGGATTGAGCTATACCAAGCACGCATCTCTGGAGCCTTTAACAAGAAAGTTAATATCAGAACATTCCAGGTCGGCGATCTCGTTCTGGCAGTCCGGAGGTCGATGGTCATGACTCACAAGACCGCCGGCTAGTTCCAGCCAAAATAGGAAGGCCCATTCATCATCGAGGCTGTATTCTCCAACGGTGCTTACCGCCTCGCAAAACAAAATAGAGACTTACTCATGTTGCCCGTCAACGGCAAGTTCCTGAAGAAATATTTTGTCTAAAAGATATTTTCCAGATCATCGAGTCATGTACCTGCCGGTACCGCTGAACTCGTATCACATTTTCTAGATTACTAAGTTACGTACCCGCTGGTACCGCTGAACTCACACCACAACATTCCAGATTATCGAGTCACGTACCCGCTGGTACCGTTGAACTCATACCATAATATTCCAGATTATCGAGTCACGTACCCGCTGGTACCATTGAACTCATACCATAACATTCCAGATTATCGAGTCATGTACCCGCTGGTACCGCTGAAATCATACCACAACATTCAAGATTATCGAGTCATATACCCGCTGGTGCCGCTGAACTCACATCACAATATTCTAGATTATCGAGTCATGTACCCGCTGGTGCCTCTGAACTCACATTCCGGTCACTCTCTCAGATAGTAAGTCATGTATGATCATACCTCTGAACTTTCTTCTTGGAAGAGATCCTCCCTCATGATCCACTACCCGTACTTCCAGTGCACAAAAAGGGTAACCGATCCACAAATTTCCAAAACGGCCATGTCCTCATTACCTCTGAGTCGTTTCACATCCGCCAAAAACAAATCACCCCTTGCATAGAACTTCCATGTCCTCATTACCTCTGAGTTATTCTATGTACCCTCCTTCATTGAGCCCACTCCTGTCATGTCCTCATTACCTCTGAATGGGAAGGCTCCGTCGAAGAAACCTTCATACTTGCCATGTCCTCATTACCTCTGAGTAAGTATGATAATTCCCTTTCGACTTATTATCTGTACCCACAACCGGAGTACGCCAAGGATAATAGATCCATAAATATCCTCTGCTGAGTCCACTCCTGCCATGTCCTCATTACCTCTGAGCAGGAAAGCTCCACGGTAAAACCTCCATACTTGCCATATCCTTATTACCTCTGAGTAAGTATGTTAGCCCTCTCTCGTCTTATTATCCGTACCCTGAACCAGGGTACGCCAAGGGTAATAGGTCCACAAATGTCCTCTGTTGACCACAAATATCCTCCGTTGAGTCCACTCCTGCCATGCCATCATTACCTCTGAGTAGGAAGACTCCACTGTAAAACCCTCATACTTGCCATATCTCCATTACCTCTGAGTGAGTATGTTGGTTCCCCTTCATCCTATTATTCGTATCCTAAATCTGGGTACTGTTGGCCCATTGGTCATATGGTCAACCTGATTTTAATAATTGATCAAAACTCTGTCTGGATATACGAAGCTTGTTGGGACATCTCAGCTTCTTGGACATAAGCAAGATTGGATATTCACTCCGTTCAAGACTGAAGATCTGTTTGCCTACTTGAGTCTGTACTTCCTATGCAATGTAATTTTTCACTTTATTTGAGTCTAGGAATACGTTGTATACCGAGTCGTACTGGCAAATAGGCTATCCCCAAAATAGTTCAAAATGTTTTTAAAATGACCTATCAAAATGTTTACAAAAAGGTTTTCAAAAAGGTTTTCAAAAATCACCAAAAATCGATTTTAAAACCCTAACCTAACCCTGACAGAACTCGGCCAGAGTTCGGCCAGAGTTCGGCCAGAGTTCGGTTGGTGGCCGTTTGATTTTTGAATTCTCTGGAACTTGGTCCTCCTGCAGTTGCGGATTTGACCGAGATTTGCTCATCGAGTTCTGCCCAAATTCTGCCCGAATTCTGACAGAGTTCTCCCTTTGGAATTCCTATAAATAGAGATGGATTTCGATCATTTCAATTCACTCATTCACTTTCAATCTTCTCTCTATCTAAAAAGCTTTCTGCCTTCCAAAGAGTTTTCTAGAGCTTTCATTTTCAGATCCCAAGCCAGTTACAATCCTCTAGTCGATTTGCTAGTGCCGTACGGTCTAGAAGTTTCTGAGAGATTGTAATCAGAAGGCTTGATTGAAGAATACCTCTTCACATTTGAAGTTGGACGAGTTCTTCGTATCAAAGCTCACGTTGTAGAAGTTGCAAGGACTTCGTAAGAAAACTTGCGGTCTTTCCTATAGTAGATTCAACTGGTAGCAAGAGTTCTACCGACTGGATTAGTCCTCAACAGAGGGATACCAGTATACATCGCTGTCTGCGTTTGCTTTCTGAACTCTGCCTTTACATTATTTCAACTGTGATTATATACTGTGATTGTGTTGCTAACATTTTTTAATTAGCATTATTCCGTTGCCAACTCTATTCACCCCCCCTCTAGAGTATTACGCTTTACTATATCGTTCCTACAATTGGTATCAGAGCGGGTATTACAGGTAAAGCGAGGTAACAGTGCTATTATTTATTCATTATTTATTAGATCACAGCACATCACATGGCTACTATGAAATTCACAAGTGAAGGTCAGGCCACAAACAGACCCCCACAGTTTGATGGTACTAACTACACTTATTGGAAAACACGGATGAGTTTCTTCTTGAAATCTTTTGATTTTGACTTATGGGCTATTGTTCTTGATGGCTATCAGAAGCCACCTCGTATAAATGTCGAGGGAGTTTTGGTTGAAAAATCCCAAAGCAGTTATACAGAGGAAGAAAAGAAAAAGGCCAGTCTTGACGCACGTGCCATTAATGCTCTTTTTTGTGCCTTAGACAGAACAGAATTTAACAGGGTATCTACATGCACAACTGCAAATGGTGTGTGGAAGCTTCTCAAAGTTACACATGAAGGCACGACTCAAGTCAAGGAGTCAAAAGTCAGCAGACTTACTCAAGAGTACGAGGCGTTCAAAATGAAGCCAAATGAAACAGTCACACAAATGTTCGAAAGGTTCTTGGATATTGTAAACCCTTTGTCCTCCTTAGGCAAAGATTACAGTAACCACGAAAAGATTCGCAAACTCCTGCGAGCTCTCACCAAGAACTGGATTCCAAAGGCTACAGCTATCATTGAAGAAAACGACCTCACCACAATGTCACTTGAAGTACTCATGGGTAAACTACTCACTCATGAACTGGAGCTACAAGATTTTGAAGAGCCTGCTCCAAAGGAGAAGACTATCGCCCTCAAGGCTCAGCACAGAAAAGCTGTTGAAGATGACTCAGACAGCAGTGGATCTGACGCTGAAGATCAAGCTCTCCTAGCAAGGAAGTTCAAAAGATTCATGAGACATGAGAAGAGAGTCAAAGAGAACAACAGCAACAACTGGTATCAAGAAGATGCTGTCTGCTATGGCTGTAAGAAGAAGGGACATATGAAGAAGGACTGTCCCATCAACTCATCATCGAGCAAGAAGAACAACAGGTATAAAAAAGGCAACCTGAAAAGATCAACGTCTCGGAAATATGCCAACACCAGCATATGGCATGAGAGTGAAGCTAGCGACTCAGAAGATGAATATTCAGAGGACGCTGCAAACATCTGCTTCATGGCAATCGATCAGGTACCTACTGAACCTGTAGAAACATATGATGACTTCACCTTTGAGCAATTAGGAGATGCCTTCAGTGACCTGATGCTTGACTACAGAAAACTGCGTAGTAAATATCAGACCGCTAAGAAGGTACTCAAAGAGTACAAAGGAGAAATAGGAAGACTTACCGACCTACTAGCTGAGGTTAGAGCTAATGTTAGTGAGTCTGGTGAGCTTTCCTCTATAAAGCTCTTATTACACGAGACTAAACAGTTATCCGAAGAGAAAGACAAGATTATAGACCAATTGAGAGAAGATCTTTCTAGAGAAAAGAAAAGTCTTCAATCTGCACAAATCAGAATGGAATCACTCACTTCTGATTATACTAAGTTATATGACACTTCCAAAAGGTTGGAAATTAGGTTAGGAAAACAGCCTGAGCCTGCTGCTTCCTATCCTAACACGTGTCACTTACCGAGAATTCAGAACATTCCCAAGCCAAACACTGTCAGACCAAACCATATAAAACCTTTACCCCAAAAGGTTAAGCCCAAACATGATCATAGGTATGCATTCTTCTATACTAAAAAACCCAAACCTACCAACCATGCACACCACTCAGCTTTTAACACTCGACATGCACAATGTCATTATTGTGGCCTCATTGGTCATATATCATCTGCATGTAGAATGAGAAAGCTTGTAGATTTAAATGTTTATGCTTGGATACCTAAAGCTAACAATTCAGGACCCTACAAGAAATGGGTACCAAAGGTTTCATCTGTAAACTGTTTTGTAGGTGGAACACCCTTCACATGCTAGAAGCAAATGGATCCTCGACGGCGGTTGCTCACGGCATATGACCGGTGACGCTACCCTATTTGCAACACTGTCGAAGAAGAAGAAGGAAGGTTATGTTTCCTTCGGTAATAATTTGAAAGGGTATATTATTGGTATCGGTGAGGTTGGTAAGTCTCCCTATCCCGTGATTAAAGATGTCTGTCTGGTTACCGAGTTAAAACATAATCTGCTCAGCATAAGTCATCTTGCTGATCATGGTTATGGTATCAACTTTGGCAAAGACAAATGTACTATAGTTGATAGCTCAACTGGTAGTACTATCTTTGAAGGAATCAGGGAAGACAATATATATGTTTTCTATCTGCTGGAAGAAGCTAACATTTCAGGTAGATGCTTAATGGCCAAAAGTGATGAGAGTCATCTATGGCACATGAGACTCGGTCATGCAAACATGGATACAATTTCAAGATTATCCATAAAGAAGTTAGTACGTGGTTTACCAGACATAACATTCAAGAAGGATTCGGTATGCAGCCAATGTGAAAAGAACAAGGCTACCAGATCCACATTCAAGTCTGTAAACGCAGTATGTACTACTAGACCTCTACAATTGCTACACATGGATTTATTCGGTCCTATCAGAGTTGTTAGCCTCGGAGGTAAATTATATGCATTTGTTATTGTAGATGATTTTTCTAGATACACGTGGGTATATTTCTTGACACGCAAGAATGACGCATTATCCGAATTTGTCGCCTTTTGCAAGAAAGTACAAAATAAAAAAGGTTACATAATCACTCGAATTAGAAGCGATCATGGAGACGAATTCGAGAATGCTGATTTCGAGCAATTTTGTGACACACACGATTTCATACATGAGTTCTCATGTCCTAGAACTCCACAACAAAATGGAGTTGTGGAACGTAAGAACAGAACTCTAACCGAAATGGCCAGAGTGATGTTAAATCAATTTAGCCTACCCAAATACTTCTAGGCTGAAGCTGTCAATACAGCTTGCTTTATGCTCAATAGAGTTCTAATTCGACCCAAATCGAAGAAGACTCCATTTGAGTTATGGTTTGATAGAATTCCTTCAGTTTCATACTTTAAGATTTTTGGCTGTAAGTGCTTTATTCTTAATACTAAAGACAACTTGGGAAAGTTTGACGAAAAGGCCGATGAAGGTATATTTCTAGGTTATGTGGCCAAGAGCAAAGGGTACAGAGTCTTCAACAAACGTACCATGATCATCGAAGAATCAATCAACGTCACTTTTGATGAAATGAACTAAATGACTCACGATGATAGTGATGAAGATCTGCCTACATCAAGTTCAATATCAGCTGAACCTGAACCAAGCTCTGCACTAGCTGAACCCCCTAGAGGAGATCCAGGAACCAGCTACCTACAGAGTCTACCGAAGAGGTTAAAATTCACAGCTGATCATCCACAAGATTTGGTAATTGGTGACATTACCAAAGAAGTAAGTACTCGATCATCCAGTAGAGATATTGTTTCTAGTGTTGCATTTATTTCACAGCTAGAACCTAAATCTATTGATGAAGCATGTAGTGATAGTTTCTGGATAGATGCCATGCAAGAGGAATTGAACCAATTCGAACGGAATCAAGTTTGGGAACTTGTTCCCAAGCCTATTGATCATCCGGTCATTGGCACCCGTTGGGTATTCCGAAACAAACTAAATGAGGATGGTTTAGTAACTCGTAACAAGGCTCGACTCGTAGCTCAAGGATACAATCAAGAAGAGGGTATCGACTACGATGAGACTTATGCCCCAGTTGCGAGATTAGAATCCATTCGAATGTTATGTGCATTTGCATGTTTTCATGATTTCAAACTTTTTCAAATAGATGTAAAAAGTGCTTTTCTAAATGGCTTTATAAAAGAAGAAGTTTTTGTAGCACAACCTCCGGGTTTCACGGATTTCAAAAATCCTGACCATGTTTTCAAGTTGAAGAAAGCCTTATATGGTTTGAAACAAGCCCCTCGTGCTTGGTATGACCGTCTAAGCTCTTTTCTACTTGACAACGGTTTTTCAAAAGGAAAGGTTGACACTACACTATTTATTAAATCTTTTAATGGCAAGCTGCTTTTAATTCAAATCTATGTTAATGATATCATATTTGGATCCACTGATGAATCTCTTTGTCAAGAATTTTCTAAGTGTATGCAGAATGAGTTTGAGATGAGCATGATGGGAGAGCTGAAGTTCTTTCTCGGATTGCAAATCAAACAAACCGACAATGGAACGTTCATTAATCAAGCCAAGTACACAAAAGATTTGCTAAAGAAGTTCGATCTGGACAATGTCAAACCTATTGGCACTCCGATGGCAACTTCAACAAAGCTTGATTCTGACGAACAAGGTAAGCCAGTCGACACACGTAAGTATCGAGGTATGATTGGTAGTTTACTTTACTTAACTGCTAGTCGTCCAGATATAATGTTTAGTGTTTGCCTGTGTGCACGTTTTCAAGCTAACCCAAAGGAATCACATCTGACCGCAGTTAAACGTATCTTCCGATACCTTAAGGGCACTTCTTCTGTCGGCTTGTGGTATCCCAAAACTAAATCCTTTGACCTTATTGGTTATTCGGATGCAGATTTTGCTGGATGCAAGGTTGATAGAAAAAGTACTAGCGGTACATGTCATTTCTTAGGCAAGGCTCTAGTCTCTTGGTTTAGTAAAAAGTAAAATTTTGTAGCCTTATCAACAACAGAGGCTGAGTATATCGCCGCAGGACGTTGTTGCGCTCAGATTTTGTGGATGAAACAAACCCTAGAAGACTTTGATTTATTTTTCACACATATTCCCATTTTCTGTGATAACACGAGCACCATTAATTTGACTAAGAATCCTGTATGTCATTCTCGTACTAAACATATCGAGATTAGACATCATTTTTTTAGAGATCATCATCAAAATGGAGATATAAACCTTGTGTACATAGATACTGAAAATCAATTAGCTGACATCTTCACTAAACCTCTAGCGGAAGATCGTTTCAATTATTTACGTCGAGAATTAGGAATTTTGGACGTCAATAATATTAATTGATTTTATTTTATGATTATATATCATTATGCAAAACTGTATTAGAGACAAGCTAATAAAGAGTCTGTCTGTCACCACAACTACGGTTGAAGCAAAGCGGTATTTAAGAGTTTCCCGGTAAACCTCCGCCAGCTGGGACAGTACTCCTACAGCTAATCTGAGACAGTCACTGTGTAATGACATTTAATTCATAAAATATTATTAATTATGTTAGTTGAAGACTAAAATAACTAATCTTTGAATTAAATATTTGAAATGAGTCAATGAAAAAGAAGTGGCAAAAATCAACTTTGAAGAACCCTAGGCGATTTCGGCCAGAGCTCTGACCGAATTCGGCCCGAGTTCGGTTGAAGGTATCTGTGTATATATCCAGAACCCGAGAGCTTCTTCTCTTTCATTGCTTCCAAACCAATTGATGACGAGGATAGTGATGAGGAGATGTGATTTGATTATTTAGTGACATTCTATTGTATACTTGGAAATGCTCCGACATTCCAAGTTTTTATCATTATTTTTTTTTGTTCTTTCAGTACTTTGTAGTATGCTTGCAGTATTTTTTTTTATCTTCATGGACATGCTTATGATGTTTCATTTATGATATCTCAGTTTATTTCAGCACTTTGTTTTTCTTTAGCACTATCTCTTATACTGCTTCTTCATTACAAACTGCCTGTGAAATATTATGCCTGAGTTTTATTTTTGAAACAATACATGCCTGTGATGATAATCTGTAGAAATTTTTACATGCCTGTAATGCTATTTCTTTAGTTAATATGCTTTATTTCTTTTATATGTTTTCTCGCTATTTGTTACTTATGCATTGATTGCGGGGGAGTCTTCTGCATTTACTGCGGGGGAGCCTTCTCTTGTGCAATTATTTTGCTAAGTGACAAAGGGGGAGAAAATTAAAAATGATCTAACATTTTTTTTGAGTTAAATACAGGTTATGAACAATTTCTACTTTTTGATCTTTTTGATATTTTTTAACAAGCTTAATGTTATATCATTCATAGTTTGTCAATTATCAAAATGGGGGAGATTGTTGGCCCATTGGTCATATGGTCAACCTGATTTTAATAATTGATCAAAACTCTGTCTGGATATACGAAGCTTGTTGGGACATCTCAGCTTCTTGGACATAAGCAAGATTGGATATTCACTCCGTTCAAGACTGAAGATCTGTTTGCCTACTTGAGTCTGTACTTCCTATGCAATGTAATTTTTCACTTTATTTGAGTCTAGGAATACGTTGTACACCGAGTCGTACTGGCAAATAGGCTATCCCCAAAATAGTTCAAAACGTTTTTAAAATGACCTATCAAAATGTTTACAAAAAGGTTTTCAAAAAGGTTTTCAAAAATCACCAAAAATCTATTTTAAAACCCTAACCTAACCCTGACAGAACTCGGCCAGAGTTCGGCCAGAGTTCGGTTGGTAGCCGTTTGATTTTTGAATTCTCTGGAACTTGGTCCTCCTACAGTTGCGGATTTGACCGAGATTTGCTCATCGAGTTCTGCCCGAATTCTGTCCGAATTCTGACAGAGTTCTCCCTTTGGAATTCCTACAAATAGAGATGGATTTCGATCATTTCAATTCACTCATTCACTTTCAATCTTCTCTCTATCTAAAAAGCTTTCTGCCTTCCAAAGAGTTTTCTAGAGCTTTCATTTTCAGATCCCAAGCCAGTCACAATCCTCTAGTCGATTTGCCAGTGCGGTACGGTCTAGAAGTTTCTGAGAGATTGTAATCAGAAGGCTTGATTGAAGAATACCTCTTCACATTTGAAGTTGGACGAGTTCTTCGTATCAAAGCTCGCGTTGTAGAAGTTGCAAGGACTTCGTAAGAAAACTTGCGGTCTTTCCTATAGTGGATTCAATTGGTAGCAAGAGTTCTACCGACTGGATTAGTCCTCAACAGAGGGATACCAGTATACATCGCTGTCTTTGCGTTTGCTTTCTGAACTCTGCCTTTACATTATTTCAACTGTGATTATATACTGTGATTGTGTTGCTAACATTTTTTAATTAGCATTATTCCGCTGCCAACTATATTCACCCCCCCTCTAGAGTATTACGCTTTACTATATCGTTCCTACAGGTACGCCAAGGATAAGAGGCCCACAAATGACCTTTGCTAAGTCTCTTAGTACAGGCCCATCATTCCTCACCATGCCCCGGGAGCCCAGCTGCTCCATGGCATTCTATATTCCGATATTTGGAACGTCCACGACCACCTTGCCGTGAAACTGTTCTAAGTATCTCCAGTCAAACTTGTTACCTGTACCTAAAAACAAGGTATGCCATGGGTAATAGGTCTACAAACAAGTCCTCCTTACGGGGCAAACATCACCATAATACCACAAGCATGACAAGCAATGCAAATGAAGGGTAGAATGGAAAGTACTCTTTATTTGAAAGAAGAAAAAAGTATTACATCTTTTGGGACCACGTCCCTCTCGAAAAAAAAGGAAACAAAAGAAGAAAAGGCCGACTATAGTTCGACATTACACAACTCCAAGAGGCGGTTTTTCACCAATGCAGTCCCCCGCTCAAGCCTCTGTTTAGCTCGGCGCTCGGCCTCTTGGGACAATTGCTCTACATCATTCAGATACATATACGCCTGCCAGTCGTTTTCTATCTTCTTCAGGACAAGTTCTAGGTTGGCAGAAGCCCTACTAAACTTGTCAGCCTCCTGAATGGCAATCCCTTTCTCATTACAAGCAGCTTCGAGCTCGGACTCCAAGAAGGCCAGCTTTTTCTGGAGTTCGAGGATCTGCTTCCGGGTGTCGGTTACCCCGCGGGAGGCAGCCGCTTCCCGAGCCGCGTAATCTTCAGTTCGACGGCTCCATTGATCGTACAACCGAGTCAAATCTCGGCGGTCCTTCAATATAGCCGGCTTGAGCGATTCTCGGGCAACCATCACCTTCTCCACAGTGGTAACGAGGAAATTGCGCTCTTGATTTATTGTTGTGGATAAATCAGCTTGTTGCAGCATGCGAAACTGGGCCACGAGACGATCAGCCTCTAACAGCTTAGGCTCCAGAAGTGCGGCCAGTTCCCCTCCACCAGGGAGTATTCTAAGGATATTGATCTGGCCACCGACGCATTGACGGGCCAGAGCAAAGGGAGTCCCCCTCTCCACAGCTGCCTCAATCCCCCTCTTCAGGTGGCGGTGGAAACTGTCGACCACATCCTGGGACACCTCGTCTAAAACTTCCGTAGAAGACGGTGTCAAAGGGAGTGTGGCAGGTAGTACCGAGGGAGTAGTCTCATAACTGGCCGTCCCTGTCACCAGGGAAACAAATTATGTACGAAAAGAGGCATGGATGGCAGCTAGCTCCTCCTCCGCCGCCCTGAGAGCTTGGATACTTGGGAGAGTTGAAAGGTTAACTCCCGAAACCCTATTCGCAGAGGACGGCGCAAAAAGTGTCGTCCCTTGCTCCAGCTGTGCTATCACCAAGGCTCTCGAACCTGACTCAGTTGGAGGCCCCTCAGTATGGGTTGGAAAAGAAAGAGGCACACGTGCTTCCATCAGATCCCCCCCGGTAGAATCCGCTCTGGCAATATCCATTGCCGGCAATAAAGGGGTGGGACCTGCGCATCCAAAGCAATCATTAATCGATGAAGGACGGGGTGATAGGGAAGATAGGCCTCCTCACAAGTTAAAAAGCCGATTTATCTTACCAGGGGAAGAGCCTGGAGGATGCAGCTCGTTCGAAGCTATCATGGCCTCCCTATCTGCAGCTTCCAACTCAAATTCAACTGGTTTTTCTGCCCCAGCCACCCTCGAAGGGGAGCCAGCCGGGTCAGTGTCATCCTGTTGGAAATCAGTTGTCTCAAGGACAGGGGCAATAGAGCCCCCGTCCCCTCGGGTTGAGGTCTCAGCAAGACGAGACTCCCCGGCCGCCTCCGGAAGAGCCCCAGCAGAAGTGATGGCAGTGCATATGTCACTGATCAAAGTGGACAAGGCCGGATTGACTTCAGTAGTCGAGTCCCGAGAAGCAGACTCTCCGGACGCCTACAAAGAGCAAAAAATGATTAGGCCAGAATTTAGAAAAAGAAGGAAGAGGCGGCTGAAATTCCAATCACCTCAGAAACAGCATCAACATCAATAAACAGCCTGTGACGTCTTGCTGCAGCCCGCTTTGTGGAGTAGGTCCTGCCGTCGTCAGTAGACAGACGCCTGCCCCGTGGGTGCGAAGCACCAGGCGCAATAGGTGGATGATTCTCCACCTCTTCGTTCGGTACAGTAGGAGGCTGGTTCCCCACCTCCTCGTCCGAAGAAGGCGACGAGTCATCGGCGGCCTGCTCGTCATCTTCTTCGTCCGCCGCAGTGGACTCCGAGTCTGGTACGGGAACCCTATTCACCCCTCTCTTTCTCTTCCTCGAACCCTCTGGCTTTTCCGCCAAGCCGGTCTCGATAATGAAGCTGGTGTTCATGTCAAAGTTCACAAGAAATTTGCTCGCCGCGACATGATAAAGAGCCGCCATGTACAGAATATCCCCTTGCACATTAGCGTCAGAGACTGAGAAGCTAGCCCGGGTATGAACAGCATTGTAATAATGCCACGCTCGGATGCCGTCAAGGACGCTGCCCTCGAAGCCCAGACAAGCACTGGGGCAGTCAAGGAACAGCTGACTATATCCGAATTGACGAGAAAACCTGCTAGGCAAATAAGGCTCCAAGTATACGTTATTTCGGTAACGATATACTAGGTGCGCCGGGCGAATGTTGTGCAGCCATAGAAGCATCTTCTCAGATAAGAGCTGGGGAGGTTCAATGCCATCAACGTGTACCCTCCTCACTTCTCTAGGGGTAAACTGAGGAAGAGACACAAAGAAGTCGAGCCCGTCAACTCTTGCCAACGCTCTCCGATAAGCCGGCATGGTATCATACTCCCAAGATTGATGGTGGTATCGGAAGAGGAAGGCGTCATTAGCGGTGACATGATCCTCTGGCCCGGCCCTCATCAATGACCGGTAATGCATCAATAACCACCCCATGAGATAGTGGTATGGTAGCTCTATCCGTTCAAAGTCCAGCATCGTCTCACGAGCAATAACTTTAGATGTAGAGGCACGGAGGCCATGGTGTATACTACACACCGTAGCCGGAAGAAGGGCCAGTCTTACTTTGAAGACCAGCTTCACAGCCGGGAGAATGAAATGGCGACTGATCCTTTCAGTAGAACCTGCCCCTCCTGAGACTACGCAGTTTCGTAGCCATACCATCAAGAACCCGGCCAAGATTGCTTTCTCGGACATTTGCTGGGTACCGTAGTGGAAATAACTAAAAGAGTCAGTGCGGCTCCCAAACTTGTCATAGGTGGACCTCGACTTTTTAACCTTCAACATCATGTCCTTCACCTCCTCCGGGGTTTGAGGACTCCGAGACAAAACCCGACCGGACGAACGTAATTTGAAAAGATACGCGACCCAGGCCGTGGTATGGGGGGCGTTCCCTTCTGAGCTATTCTCTTTCTTGATAGCAGTCTGGTTGCAGATGCTATGGTCGCACAACAGTTCTCGGTACACAGCAATGAAACCAGGAAATCGTCGATCCAGGTTATCGAATTCCTCGTTCGTCGGCGTATATACTTCAAAGGCCTCGCCTCCCCACGGCAGCTTAGAAACATCATGCATCTCATGGAGAGCGAGTCCCAACTCTCCCCCGAGCGCGAAGAAAGTCCCCGTACGCCGGCTATACATCTCTAGAAGGGCCATGAACAGGGGCTTATGAATGGGCAATCCGTAACAAGTGCCCCGGATGGCGTAGTAAAGGTCAATCTTCCGAAGGAGTTCCTCGTAGTTCCTCAGGATCCATGAGGAAAGATTGGCCCATGTGGGAATAGGGTTTATCCAATTCAGCAGCGACAACCTGCCCACAGGATAGGACCCCTTGCGAGCGAGCTGATTCAGGAAGGTGTCAGCTCGGATAAAAGTGAAGTTAGGACCAGACACATTTATAAAAGTACCAGGAATCAGCCCCATCATGCTCCGACTAACTGAATCCTTGCCCGCACACGCTGAACTCGTACGCCTATTATAGTGGATGTTGCCCACAAACATCCCCGATTGGGTGGGAGTTAGGGAGCCCACTATTGTCCTGCCCAGCAGTACCATGTTAAACCACGAGAGCGGAAAATGCCGCTCCATCTCGGGGATATGGATCTCCACCCCGTCTACAGAAAAGTCCTAGTTCTCAGAAACGTTCAACATTCGGGAGTTCTTTACGGAGAAAGCATTCTCGAAGATGAAAGCTGGTTTCAGATATTCTCCATCCAGTTTCCCCGAATTTATCATAGTGCAAATAAATTGGAAAGGCTGGTTGTTGATGGCAGCCACCCTCTCCAAAGGCTCATTAGAGGGAAGTTGGTCTATCATGTGTCGAATTAGATCGTCAAGCCGCACACCCATGGCAAACTGAGCTGAGCCCACTAGAAGCTCTCCGGTCGGGTTGGTTGGGAGGTTCACTAGAAAAGCATAAAAGAAATAGGATTAAAAGAATGGTTAAAACGAAGCCACTTAAAAGTTTCTCAAAAAGAAGTTCCTATGGGCCTATGCGGCTCGGATCGACGAAGCCTTATGCGGCCCAATTTAGCTGGGTTTTATGCGGCACGGCCTTAATAGAGCCTATGCGGTTCAGGTCAACACAGCTTCATACGGCCCAATTCAGTCGAGAGTTCCGTGTGACACCGATTCGATGGCCTATGCGGCTCATATTAAGACTTATGCGGTTCTATCTCGCAGAGGAGTTTACGCGACGAGATTCAGCAAAATTCTATGTGGGCCAGTTTGTCAGGAACATATACGGCTCCGGTCAAAGGAGACTTTATGCGGTTCATATCCAGAAGTAGTCTTGCAACTCAAAATCCTTCTCTCATGCGGCTCATACAGGGGGAATGTCCTATGTGGCTCAGATGCGAGAGGGTCATGCTGCCCATACAACGCATACGGCTCCATCATGATCAGGCTTGAGCCATCCAAACGATGAAGGCTTGTGCATAAATCATGCAACAGAGCCATGGGTTCTTAGGGTTCAAAATGTTCAAAAGAGATCCTTACACTTGAAAGCAGGGCGAACATCAGGATGCACTTCGGGCACGGTGGCCGACGAGAAAGCCACCTTCTTGCCTTTTACGGCGGCGGAGAAGGCCTTGGAAGACTTAGGAGCCATTTGCTTCGACGGTCGAAAAAAGAAGATAAGAAAGAAGAGACAGCATATAGTTGAATGAAGGAGAGAGCAAAGGAATCCCTCCGACCAAACTTATCCATATTTATAAACAAAAGCGAGGCATTTCAATTCCCGTGCATACACGAAGACCGACTCTTCAGTTATCGAGGTGAGCCGCCTAAAATGAAGGCCAAACTCCTGGGATCCCGCACCGAAAAGTAGCCTTTTAAAACTGACAGCAAATCAACAACATTTAATGCAAAGGATTGCCATACGTGGCAACATTTACGTGGCATAAAGCCCATACGGCTGAAACTTTCATGCGGCCAAGACACCTATGCGGCTAGGACCTCATATGCGACGAGAAAGGGCTTGCACACAGCCATGCTTCTTATTCAAAGTATTTCAATTTTGCAAATTGAAAACTTTGAAGGGGGTCTTGTAGAAGCATGGAAAATAATAAAGAAAGAGCCATACGGCCAGGAAACCCCATGCGGTTCAGAAAGCCCATGCGGCTTAGAGAACCCATGCAGCTCAATGCGTCTATGCGGCTCTATGATCTCTATGCGGCTCAGAGAGGTGCCACGTAGCATACAAACAACTCTTCTCTTACTGCATTAATTGCCTGGACGGCTGACAGCTCTGACAAGACGACAGCCCTGACACAAAGACGTAATTATTTTTCTGTCATAATGACAGACTCCTAGGGAAATGAAGGAAATCTCTGACATAATCCCCCGAGATCCAGAAAATGCCATGCGGCCTAGACACATGGACAGTCATATACGGCTCGAGCGGACAATCCCCATGCGGCTCGAGCAGAGACCCCCCATGCGGCTCGAGCAGAGACTCTCTATGCGGCTCAGGCCGAAGTTGCTCTATGCGGCCCAGATTGAAACAGTCGTATATGGCTCAAGCGGAGGCTCCCCCTATGCGGCTCAAGCAGACGCTCCCCCATGCGGCTCACTAGGACCATCTCCATGCGGCTCATGAAGGAGTTATCCGTTATGTGGCCACATACGTCCATGCGGTCCAGATTATCATGTGATTCGAAGGGTCGGAGGCCACTCCCCAACAGCCTTGACACATGGCCGGGCTTATGCGGCTCAATCCTCATACGGCTTAGATCCCCTTAGTGGCTTCCAGGACACGTATCATAAAGCCAATCAATTTCCTAGACTTACTGCAATCAAAGATTGGGTCAAATCCCAATGATCTGGGACACGTGGCAGGAGAATAAATTAAACTTATTCATTCAGATTCGTAGACATCAGCAGATCATCATAAGGGAGATTTATTCCAATCTACTGAGAGGATTTGGCACAATCTACATTAATGGCCCAGATTCATTACACTCAAAACTAATGGCCCAGATTGATCAATCAACAGGCCGCCGCCACTTTAAGGGACAATCATTGTAAACCCTAATGATGGCATTCCCTTCTTATAAATAGCAAGGTGTCATTCCCTTGCGAGAAGACCCTTCTTTTTTCGAGATCAGAGAGCACCAGAATACTTGGAGAGAAAAAGCAGAGAGAGGGCAAAGGGAGCATTTCTTCAACGCCAAGCAATCTTCTGGAGCCAAGGCTGCATACCGATCGTCCAAGGAGTAAGGCAGAGCTGTCGTAGCTTTCCCGAGCCTCTATCGTCACCCTCCAGAATCTAAAATAAACAGTTGTAATTATATTGTTGTACCTAGGTTTTCGTCCCTAGGCTTTTTTTGTACAAGCGAGTTTGTAACGTGAAGTAAAAGTCCAGTCCTCCGATAATTGTTCTGCTCTTTTATATTTCATGGCAAACAACTTGTCATACGTGATGACACATTATGCTCACTTGCCATGTGATACCCTCACACCCCCTCTTGTTCAGTTCAATCCATTATTAGAGTTGTGTTGACTGATGCATTATTTAGTTAAGATATATTATACTATTTGAGATAGATATCTGATATGTATATGTATTTATGAGGTTGTATATGTATTCAATTGAATATATTATGTATTATACATATATAAATATGAGGTTGTGGGTTGGTGTCAGTATTAGGGTGTTAGAGTTTTAGAGCATTGCATTGGGTTCAGTTGAAAATGGTTTCAGTCGAGAGCAGGCCTATGTTTATGAGTGCTCAGTGAGGAGTGGACAGCAGTGACTTGGCCACTACTCGGTTTGCTGACCTGACTAGCAGTAGTATAGGGGCATGTAGGCTCTGTCATGAAGTAGAGGACATTATAGGAAGGATGAGGTAACCCTTGAGCACATGTGTAAGATGATAGTTATAGGCTAATGCGCTAAGATAATGGATTATTGGAATTACGGTAATGAGTACCTAACCAAGGTTTCCTACTTGTATATGATTATTCATATGAATGATGGTACTAGGTTATATATGAGAAGCTAAGGATGGAGGATTTGATGTAAAGGGTGTTCAGTCCATTTGGACTGAACCGGGACATCAATTTGAACCTTTTAACTTCAGGTTAAATCTGGACCTTTGGACTTAACATATGGTAAGGGTTTGTGAGATTGGTGAGTTGCTCCTACAGAGGTACCAGTCGAGTTTGAGAGGATTTTAGTAGTATCAATATGAATTTGATATGTATCAGAGTGGTTTAATATTCAGGAAGAAATGGGAATGAGCAGTGTGTACATATAAGTTGGTTGATGTTAAGTATTATAGAGTTGGTTAGTCAAGATTAGTAGGTTAGTGTATGTGCATAAGATAGATACTAGTAGTAGTGGTTAATACTAGGACCTAGTATTACCTTGAGATACACAAGGTAAAGTGTTGGTAGCATAGTGTATAGGCAATATTGGGATGAGATAGGTAATATAGGTTATGCGAGTTTGATGAGGATTTTGAGTATGAGTATCTTATAGGCACATTACAGGATATGTATCTAATATAGGTAATGGATCTCCCTAGGATAACTAGGAAGTGAACACCAAGGTATCCAATAATTGACTATTTTTGGGCTAAATAGTCCAGGTTTGACCTAGTTGGCTCGACAGTTGGCCAATAGTCCAAATTTCCTTAGTAGACTAAGGGGGGCTGATCAAGAGTTGACTTTGACCTAAAATGACCTAGAATTATGTAGAATGCATTGTAAACTTCATTTATGATATCTTGGATACATTGTAACCTGTGTTGCTTTAAATATGACTCAGTTACTCTGGTTCGGATATTTATTCTCACCAGTCATTCAGGATATCAGGCGAGTACATCCTCTGATCGTTTCATACTTGTCAAGATCTATATTCTTGCTCTAGAATACTTTACTTGATGCTGACACTTGTTATCACAGATTAGTACTATGTGGATCTTTTCATGCGATGTTATCCCCTCAGCGGATACATCAGGTATTTCATGCTCGTATACTGTGTCACGTGCATCGTATGCTCCTTGTATTCGTGTTATTCGTGTATAAATCGTAAGCTCTCATGAATTCTCGTGTGCTCACATGATCTTATTGTGCAAACTAATCATCGTGTACGTAATATAACTTGAATGGATCATTGTGTATTGATTGAGGACGGGGGAGTAAAAGTGGTTATGTGATTATATTTTATTTTACTCATGTACAAACTCTGTAACTTAGTCGTGTACAACATCAAGCCGATTACATAAGCATCTTGTGCTCTAAATCACTTATATTCACTTACAATTCTTACTATCCATATATATATATATATATATATATATATATATATATATATATATATATTTACTATCCATATATATATATATATATATATATATATATATATATATATATATATATATATATATATATTGTTTTCCAGATATCTCTCTTACTACTCATGTACATCTCTTACAGCACTTCATGTATGCTATTTTATTGCTTGTTTTACATTTCCTTCTTGATATGAACTGCGTAAGAGTTATGTGCTCGTTTCTGTCCTAACTGGACCTGTTGAAAATATTACAAAGGATGAGGAGGAGTTTTGCCCTACTTACTATGGAGCCCATCTAGACGACACTTGTGAGTTGGACCCACAGGAGGCTCCAGTTATAGTTGAGGACATCACCCCTATTGCCTAGGCTAGATAGCTAGGCTGTTTATCTTATTTCATTTGTGTTGTCTTTGATTGTATTAGGTGGATGTTGAGATATAAGTGTCGTTTAGAGACTTGGACTTATTTTCTTCTATTTGTACTTCTCTTTTGAGATTTCTTATCTATCTTATCGTGCTATTTCCATCTTAGAATTGTGATTGAGTTGTATCTTCTGAGATTGTCCTCCGTTCGGAGAGTATATCTTGTTAGTTAGATTTTGATATTGTGTCAGATGATTGTGACCTAGGACAACTTTCTACGGCCGACACTGCGGTATAGGCAGGACGTACCCACTTCTCGTGTCCCTACACTAGGTACGGGTCGTGACAGTTACAAATCTATCCACCTTAGAAAATATTTTGTCTTCGAAATTTCCAAGGATAGGACTAGACACTAATAATCAAGAAGGTAATACGATCCAAAATTTGACAAGCGTAATCACGGGTAGAATCGGATAAGAAAGGATGTGCTTTGGGAATACTCAAAATGTTTGAGTCTTGATTAAAGTTTATTTACTGTTGATCAAGGGATTCAGTTTAGCACGATTGGATTGTTTATGCACGATCAAAATATGACCAAATTATATGGTCAAGGATTTAGCCAAGATCAAAGTCCCAGTATGCTTAAGGATAGAACCGAAATAGGATTAGCTAAACGAGAAGAGTCGTTAGGCATGATTAACTATTGTTGGAATTATATAAGCATGATCAACGATCAAAATTTAGGTTAAGTCTGAACATGGAAAAATCATTTAGATACAGCTAAGATACGGTCACGACCAAAGTTAATCATGTATGTCATCCAAGCATGATCAAAATTAAAAGTTAGCACAAGCATGAACGTGATCAAAATAGTCACGATCACAGTGGAATAAAAGTCCAACATTAGTAATAATTGAGTTGAAATATAGGCACGATTGTGACTACGGTCAAAATAGTTTGGTCACTATCAACGTTGTTTAAGACTAACCAAAATTGGAATCATTTGGCATGATTAACTGGTTAAGCAAAATCCTTTAGTCACGATTATAAAATAAAAATCTTGGAAACATGCGAGTTAGCACGATCGAAATATAATCGAACCGTCTAGTCGTAATCAAAGGGTCGTCAAGATTAATCCAGTCAAAATCTTTGGCACGATCCGTCAATAAACCAAAATTGTTTAGACACGATCATAGATTAAACAATCATGTATGATGATGAATCTGGTGGAGGGAATTCAAAAGTACATTTAAAAGATTACTAGGAAGCCAAATGGTGTTTCTAAGATAGAAGGGTAAGAAAGAAGGGTTCAAGAAATAAAGAAAAGAATAATAACTACATCAATAGTAATATGCCAAAAGGATGTAGTTTTTATAATATTAAAAAACTATATGTATATTTGACGTCACTTTGTCGAGAATCTATGTCCCGCCAGTATACATCTGACTACAGTAAACCCTTGGTATCATGACTCAAATAATGGTATGGTATCAAGTACTCCATAATTTAATCCATTATTGATACATAACTCAAAGATCGAATAAAACAATTTAGGCAAATAATATTTGATAACCTATGCTTACCCAAAATCGTTTCGACTTAGATGCCTCGCCAGCGCGCAGCTGTCTGCAGTGAACCTACATTTTCGATAATTCAAATAAGTGTCGACAACACGTAACTGCCTTGCCATTATAGATCATCGAATAGTCTTTCAAACTCTGTCTATAAGAATTTTTAAGAAAGTTTCAAAACTTCAACACTGGATCATGATAGAAAATGTCTAGTATCTGTACTTGAAGTAAAAGTATTATTTTTGAAAATCGTACGATTGATTAGGATGAAAATGATTCGAAGACAAGAGAAAAACAATTTTTAATTTCTATTTCTCTAATATTCGAAGATTCGAGGGAAAAACTTATATATATCTTGAATTCCAACAGATCTGAGTCAGAATAAATATATGGATGATTGGATCATGTTAAGCTTAAAAAGTCAATGGATGGAAATAGAGTGTTGACCTTTAGGAAAAGTAATTACTTATGCAAATAAATAATACGACCTAGGCAGGAAAGATAATTCAAACGATTCCAATGTGATCAAGATAGGAGAGGTGTAAGTGTCTGTCATTTCAAGTATCAATTCAAAAATGAAATAAGTGACTAGGGAAGATAATGGCCGAAGCAAAAATAATGATAACTCTTTTAATCACATGCATGTATATATACCCAGATATATACTTATATAGCCCAACTATTTTAAAAGCCCAAGTAAGCTATAAATAAAACCATTACTTCAGTCCAACCCAGTACAACAGGCCAAACACAAAACCCATATTTTAAACCAAAACAAATATTAGCCATAATAATTAATAAAATCCCTTTTTTCTTGTGGCCTAAAAAATATAATATTGTACCCAATACAAAATACTAATTAATATAATACGTACAATATATTTAATATAGTACCCATACTATGATTTGTATAGAAAATAATTAATTTAGTCACTCTCTCTCTCTCTCTCTCTCTCTCTCTCTCTTTCTCTCGGTTCTGCTGCCATTAAATGGGAGAGCTACCATTAGTTAGAGAGAGAGAGAGAGAGAGAGAAGGAGTAAAGAGGGAAAAAATAAATGGTAAAATTGATCAAGGGTAAGAGTTGAATACT
Source organism: Iris pallida (assembly GCA_029216955.1). Lineage (NCBI taxonomy): Eukaryota > Viridiplantae > Streptophyta > Magnoliopsida > Asparagales > Iridaceae > Iris > Iris pallida. Next base: position 10,307,346 of record JANAVB010040019.1, read on the forward strand.
AAGAAGTTCTAATTTATCGAGCGAAAAGTCTACCCTCCTTAGGTACTTCCTTCCAACACAATAGTGTATTCCACTATGAAAATTTCTCACGTCATCTAATAGGGTTTGAATTCAATGAATCCCTACCTAAATCATACGGCCTATGCAGTAATCTTAACTATCCAACAGTCAATTGAATAAGAGACACTTAGTCCTAGTCATTCTCCTAAAATTAAATTAATCCTAGTTGTGAATGAGCACTTTCTAGTCGTAGGCTTGCAATAGTACAACTAACGTAGGTACAACTGCAAGTTCGTAAATTTTTGCAAAAACTGACCTACATGGGCTACCAAAAAAACTTGTCACAATCCGCACCCGCTTTTTGGGATAAGAGTGCGTGTCCAAGCCAGCCTACGCTGCAGTGTCGACGGTAAAACGTTGTCAAGGCCATGATGCTCAATATCAC
>JANAVB010040019.1:10312790-10370704 GCA_029216955.1 Iris pallida
CGTACTTTCACAATTCTGATACGTGAAAGATGTCATGTACCTCTGACAACGCAGGCGACAAGGCGATTTGGTGAGCTACCGGGCGACTCACTTCAATATTTCGAACGGGCCAACAAATCTTGGTCTTAATTTCCCCTTCGCACCGAACCTGGAAACTCCCTGCATGGGCATGACTTTCAAAAATACATGGTCGCCTTCCGAGAACTCGAGGGGGCGTCGGTGCGTGTCGGCATAGCTCTTTTGTCGGCTTTGTGCTATCTTCAATCTCTCCCGTATTAACTTGACCTTCTGCACGGTCTGCTCTACCAGCTCCGGACCAAGTATTTGCCCTTCTCCGACTTCATCCCAGCAAATGGGCGATCTGCACTTCCAGCCGTACAAAGCTTCATACGGCGCCATTTGGATGCTGGACTGATAGTTGTTGTTGTATGTAAACTCGGCTAGCGATAGATGGACATCCCAACTTGACTTCAAGTCGATCGTACAGAGTCGTAACATGTCTTCGAGTACTTGGTTCACCCGCTCTGTTTGGCCGTCAGTCTGAGAATGATAAGCTGAGCTAAACTTCAACTTGGTCCCCAATGCTGAATGTAGACTACTCCAGAAGCGCGCTACGAACCGTCCATCCCGATCAGAGACGATAGAAACTGGGACCCCGTGCAGCTGAACTATTTCATCAAGGTATATCTGAGCAAGGCGGTCGACGCTCCAAGTAACTTTGATGGCGATAAAGTGTGCTGACTTGGTTAGTCGATCGACGATGACCCAGATGGCGTCGTTTCCCTGCGGCGTCTTCGGCAAGCCAACAACGAAGTCCATAGTGGTGTGATCCCATTTCCACTATGGAATGGCGAGGTTCTGCATCTCCCCGCCCGGTCGCTGGTGGTCGGCTTTGACTTGCTGACAGGCCATACATTTTGACACAAAGAGCGCTACGTCCCTCTTCATGCTGTGCTACCAAAAGACAACACGGAGGTCCTTATACATCTTGGTGCTGCCATGATGCAAGAAATATTTTGCATAGTGCATCTCCATCATTATCTCATTTCTAAGTTCTGCGTCGTCTGGTACGCATAGCCGTCCCTTCACGCGCAACACTCCCGACTCGTCCTCTGCAAAGTCGGATGCTTTTTCTGTCGATATCAGCTTTCGCATCTTCTCCAGGTAGGGGTCATCCTTCTGTGCAGACTTGATCCTCTCCAGTAGGCTCGGTTCCACCCACAGTTGCGCCAGTTTCACATCTCTGAAAAGAACTCGGAGCTCGATGCCCATTCCTTCCAAGTCACGCAGCAGTCGATCGTTGATGCATAACGAAGCTAACTACTTCCGGCTCAGCACATCCGTTACCACATTTCCCTTGCCCGGCGTATAGTCGATTGATAAGTCATAGTCTTTGATTAGTTCGAGCCATCGCCTCTGCGGCAAATTCAGTTTTTTTTGGGTGAAGAGATACTTGAGGCTTTTGTGGTCCGTATAAATCCTGCACGCCACGCCATAGAGATAGTGACGCCACAGCTCCAACGCGAACACAATTGTCGCTAGTTCTAGGTCGTGCGTGGGGTAGTTCTTCTCGTGCGGCTTCAACTGTCGGGAAGCAAAAGATATCACCTTATCCCGCTGCATGAGCACACACCTCAAGCCCTGGCCAGAAGCATCGCTGAAGATTTGAAATCCCTTCGTCCCTTCAGGAAGAGCAAGTATCGGGGCCGAAACGAGCCGTTGTTTGAGCTCCTGGAAGGAAGCTTCACAGTCGTCTGACCACTTGAATGTGACTCCTTTCTGGGTAAGGCGAGTCAACGGCGATACGATCTTCGCGAAGTCCTTCACGAAGCGTCGGTAGTATCCCGCCAAGCGTAGGAAGCTTCGAATTTTGCTAACTGATACGGGTCGTTTCCAATAAGCAACTGCCTCGACTTTCTTCGGATCGACTGCGATGCCCACGGCGGAGATGATATGCCCAAGGAATGAGATACTGTTCAGCCAGGACTCATACTTGCTCATCTTCGTATACAACTGATTCTCTCGAAGGGTTTAGAGTACCGTCCACAGATGCTCTGCATGTTGCGCTCGATCCTTTGAGTAGACGAGGATGTCGTCGATGAAGACTACTACAATTTTGTCAACAAACGGACGGAACACCCGATTCATTAGATCCATGAAGACGGCAGGGGCGTTTGTTAGACCGAATGGCATTACCAAGAACTCGTAGTGGCCATAACGAGTGCGGAAGGCAGACTTCGGCACGTCATCTGGCTTGACCATGAGTTGGTGATAACCTGATCGCAGATCAATCTTCGAAAACACCGTTGCACCTTGGAGCTGGTCGAACAAGTCGTCGATGCGGGGCAGGGGGTATTTGTTCCGGATGGTGGCTTTATTCAATTCCCGATAGTCGATGCAGAGCCGCATCGATCCATCCTTCTTCTTCACGAATAGCACGGGCGCACCCTACGGCGAGACACTCGGACGGATAAACCCTCTGTCGAGTAATTCTTATAGTTGTGCCTTTAGTTCCTTCAGTTCTGCAGGGGCCATTCTGTACGGAGCCTTCGAGATCGGTCGGGTGTCGGGGAATATGTCGATGGTGAACTTTATTTCTCGATCGGGCGACATGCCGGGTAGCTCGTCCGGGAACACGTCTGGAAATTCTGCCACAACGTCGGTCTGACCCGTGTTTGTACCATCCTGTCGCATGTCTCGAGAAGCTAGATAGCCTTCGTACCCGGAATGTAGCATCCGTCGAGCAGATATTGTAAAGATCATCATGCAGGTCGGCGACGCCTCACCACACGAGTAGCAGAATTCAAGCACTCCAGGTATACGAAATGTGACCTTCTTTTCAGCACAGTCTATGGTTGCTTTACACAGCCCGAGCCAATCCATTCCCAGAATGATGTCAAAGTCCTTCATGTCTAGAACTATCACATCCAGACCGATCTTTTGACCGCCGATACAGATAATTCCGTCGGCACAGGCTACGTTTGTGAGAATTGGTGTGCCCGAAGGTGTGATTATGCTAAGGTCGAGATCTAATAATATTACAGGAAATTTATGTTCGGCGACAAAGTCCGTCGATATAAAACTATGCGAAGCGCCTGAATCAAATAACACATGAGCAGGCATATTATTAAATTTTAGTATACCTGACACTACTGTATCTGATGCCAGCACTTCGTTTCGAGTCATGGCGTAGACGCGGCCCTGAGTGTTGGGGCAACGGTCTCGGCCATTTTGCGGTGCGGGTTGAGTGGACGGAGGAGGTCGAGGCGCCTGTCCTCGATTCTCTTGACGGTGTTGTTGTGGCAGGGCATTACAATTCCATTTCTTGGGGCAAATTCGTGCTTGGTGGTTCCTTGCTCCGCAGGTGAAGCATCCTCCTTCGAGGACATGACAATCGTTGGCAAGGTGACCGAAGTTTTAACATTTGGCACAAGAAAATGGTGGGGTTCGTCCCTGGTTGTCGCCATGGTTTGGATGCTTTGATGTGTAATTGTTGCCTCCCGTATAATTAGGACGTTTGTGATTTGAGTGGCGCACAACATCGTCAGCACCGGAAGGATGCAGGTTCTCAAAGTGGAGAGTATGATTCAGAGCCTCGTCTACGGTCTTGTCCTCCGGGACCCCGACATACGCACCGATAGAGTGTCGCAGACCCACTTTGAACCGTCGCAGATGGCACTCTTCAGTAGGCAGAAACTGACTAGCAAACTTAGACAACTTTTTAAATTCTGCGGCATACTGTTCCACTGTCAGGCTCCCTTGCTTCAACTGCATGAATTCATTTTCCTTCGCTTGACGAATGGCTGACGGAAGGTACTGGACTTCAAAAGCTTTGCAGAACGTGGCCCAAGAGATCGACACGGTGGTGTTATCCGGTCGGATCGTTCGCTTGCGCACGGCCCACCAGTCATACGCGTTCAACCGTAGTTGAAGTTGTGCACAGGCAACTTGGTTCGACTCTTCAATGCCGAGAAGCTCGAAGTGATCTTCCAGCTCTTCCAACCAGTCGATCGCTATGGAAGGGCCTTCGGTACAACTGAAGGAAGTGCGGCACGCCTACTTGAATTCTGACACTTCAAAGTTGTACTTTTTCGGTGCCGCTGGACGACGCTCAGGCTCCTCCGTATCGACTTCAATGGGTTGGATCATCGGCACGGTGGCAGCAGGTACGGTGACGGTAGACGCAGTCGCAGAATTTTTGTTGGCCGCCATTGTCTGTACAATCTGCTGCAAGATATCTAGCTGCTTTTGTTGAATTTTGGCATGTGCGTCGAAATGACCTTCGAAGCGAGCTTCGAACTGGGCCTATCTTTCCTCCGTCTATTGATGTCGGTTCTCGGACTGGTTCTGCTGCGTCTCCATCATGCGCAGCATCCTTTCGATGGTATCGTTAGAAGGTCCGGCCCGTGAACGATACGAACTACTAGAGCCTCTGGAAGTGCTATGTTCTTGCTCAGCCGTGGGTTCCGTCACTTCTGCGATACGAAGGTAAACGCATCAGTCACCAATTATTACGGACTTATTGTATAGAACAACTTATCTCATTGATGCGAGGTCAAAGGTTTGGAACTCTAGACGCGAGGCCAAAGGATGTAAAGCCGTGCTTTGATACCATCATGTCACGCCCCGATTCTGTAGAATCGATAGTCGTCCCCCAGGCGAGATGTCGTACGAACCTAAGTTGCGATCGCACAAGGCATAGTCATAAGGTCATCCGAAACACAATATCAAGTTTGAGTACACAGAGAAATTGATTGACACATTTGAAATAGAAGTAGACTTTTTTATTGATAATAAAACTTCATTTACATTGACTTCATTACATTCATTGCCGCACGGGCTACAACATGACTTGACTTACAAAACGAACGCCGATGAGATAGTCGTTCCATACATTATATTCCTTTTTACAAGCAAAATAGTTACACTTTCCACCTGCGATCGAGGGAAAGCCGAGTCGCCATTGGTCTTCTTTTGTACTGAATACGGAGTCTTCAAAAGGAATTCAGAAATAAGCCTTTATACGGACGAGGCTTCAAAAGTGCCAACGCCGCCTTGAGATTTAAGTGGCACGCCCTTCCGAATTCGGGGTACCTGCGTGGAGAGCGAGGATCAGTACATTACAATTTGTACTGGTGCGTGGCAAGTTTATGTTCCAAGCTCTCATTTGGTTGAAGAGTTTATATGACTTAGTTCATGAATGTTTCTAACCATCCTAATGAATTTCAAACGAGCAATGACAAGCATAATATAATTTACGTCGGAACTTACCCCCGGTGGACCGCGCCGCGCCTTTTGAAACTTACCAATGTTCTTCCCTGTCAATTGTTATCATTTACATTCCAAGTGCAATATTACGTGTGTTTGGTTACTGACATCACAAGCCATCCTGGACTATAGCTTTGTTAGCCGGGGCCCTTGCAGCGCAAGTAGCGAGCCCCGCTGCAAGTCCCCGCTTAACCCGTGCTATCATCCAGCACAGCTATACCGTGTTTCCTCTTAGGCCGAGTAGGTCCCGTGGTCTCGGGTAGTCGCTCGAGGAAACTCTCTCCTTGTCGACAAGCTGTCCAATGACCGAGTTAAGACAACATTTAGTTATTAAGGCCTAGCCTACTTTCTCTTTGAAACTTGATCATTTTACCGTGTCCGTGCCCTTGCTTTTATTCTTTCATCCGCAACAACACTATCGATTTACTTAATAAGGGGGTCAAGAAGAGAAGGGTCAGCCACTCACCTTTAGTTTACTTTGGCAAGAGAACTTGTTGGTCGCGCTAGACGTCGCCTACGCGATTACCTGAAATCGCACAAGCAACCGATTAGAACACTGCATTATTCAAGGAGTTCGATAGGAAATGCGAGTCCGAAATGCAAGCCATGAAAACCATCGAAAACATTCACGAAAACGCATTCAGAAAATAAAGCCAAAACCAACGCAAGCGGTATAAAAAGCAGAGCAACTGGAGGTCTCTTCCGACTCAGCCGCAGAGTTAATCCTCAAGGCGCAACCCGCTGAATATGGGACTTGGTTCCGAAGAAGACATTCCATAACGAGGAATGGATCTTAATTCAACCGTTTCTGTTCGATCGACTCGGTCGATCCCGACCTATCGGTCCCGACTGAATCGATAGCGACAGTGTTCCTTTCTCGTGCACCCCGTGGACAGAGTACGGGGCACGATGTATGGACGGGGCACTACTGTTGGGTAGTGAGTGGGGGTGGCTGGGGGAGGGAAGGGATTGTGTGGGCGGCTAGGGGTGAGGAGGAGGGCTGGAGGGGGAGGGTTATGGTGAGGGTTAGGGGTGGTGGGGGGGACGGGCAGGGGGGAGGGGGGATTTTGGGGACGGGTTAGGGTTATGGGTGGTGTGGGTGGGGGAGATGGGCAGGGTGAGGGGGGCTGGAGAGGGAAGGGGGAATTATCATTGAAATGTGTATTTAACTATTATAAAATATTTGTGGGTAGTTTCTTTGATTGGGGGGCTTGGTACATGTGTGTACTATTCATACAGTTTTAATATGTCAGTCTATATAATATATTCAGTCTTGTCTTGAAAGTAATCCTTGAACTAATAGTTTTCAATCCATAATATCAGTCCTCACTCATTTACTATATACTCCATACTAGATATTGAATTATTCCCTGCCTTGTTTTAATGATTCAGTCCCCATTAGTGCTGTGCAGTCCATAGCCTACAGTACCAATTCAAATAGATTTTATGTATCAGTTATTAGGGGCAGTTGGTATATTTTTGTATAAGCTATTTTAGTTCGGGCACCCCCCACTTGATGTTTGCCCTGCATCACCAAGTATCAGCCTATTTGAACATTATTCAGTCCTTTTTTGATTTAAACACTAATTGTTCAGTCCCATGTTTTCTAATGCATGTTCAGCTCCATGTTTTGGTTCTGTCCTGCATATCCTAAATGCATGATCAGTCCCAATATTCATGTATCAGTCCACATCACCCATGTTTCAGTCTTGACCAATCTTGTAGAAGTTCATGTTAAGGGATTCAAGATACATTAATATATTGGCTTCCCTATTTAATTGCATTTCCATACCTAGTATCAGTTTCCTGTTTGTTCACATTGCAATCCCCTTTCTAGTACGATGTCCATCCAGTTCTAGTATCAGTCATCCAGTACTAAAAGAATGTAAATGACGAAATCTTATCTATCGTATGTAAAGGAATCGATAAGGGTGACTTTATTTCACTCAATTTCAAAAATCCGATAATTTACTAATAATTATTTGTTTTCCGACACTGAAAAATCTGATACTCCGACTCAAAACCACCGATAGTGCCGATACCCCTGATCCCGATACTAATTGGAATGGTCCGATAACGATTACATTACCGAAATTTTGAACCTTGGTTAGGGGTGTTGCGGTGCCGATCGAACGAGCCTATCGTCCCGTTCCGACGTCCCGAACCCTGACCCTAGCTAACCCTAACCCTAACCCGAGCCACGTTGTGGACGATCCGATACGTCCCTGCTCCCTCAACGGAAGTTCCTCATGACATATTTCATCAATTGGAAGAGGTAGAAGTATCGGAAGAGGAAGAGGAAGTTGATAGAAGTGAAGAAGGAGAGGAAAAAGATGAATTTTCAGAAGAGGATTGAATATGTTTAATTTTCAGATGTAGTATGGTCTACTTTTGTTGGCCGGTTGACCTAAATTTGTAATACTTTTATGGCCTAATGGTCTGGTTTGTTGATTATGATACTTAATTTTTAAATATGCTTTTGTGGTCTAGCTAGTAGTCTGGTTTGGTGATTATTTTTATATATAATTTTGTGGCCAGGTAGCTTAGTTTCTATTTTATATTTGTATTTGTTTTAATTTTCTCTAATATTTGTTTTTTCTGATATGGCTCGACGTAGATCCTTTGGTACTGGTGCTGGTGGGAGTCGACGAGTAGGACGGTCTCCATCTACCACTCCTCCTACCGGGTCCTCCTCATCCCCCCGCACTCCAGTATACACTAGCGGTCTAGTCGCCGACAGTGGCTCCACACCCGGCTCTAGCATTTCCAGGCTAGGGCCTTCTACTTCTACGCCACCAGTACCGTCGAGTATTCTAGAGGCCGACCCCACTATTGAGGAGGAAGGCGAGGGCGATGGCAATGGCGATGCCCACGCCGAGGGCGAGGGTGAGGCCGAGGGGCAGGCTGTGGGCAGGGACAGGGGTAGGCTGCAGCTCCTATTTGAAACTGATCCTCCGTGTCGCCCGGAGGGGATCTGAGGTTGGAGAATTGGGACTGTACTCGGGCCAGGCGGTAAGTAAAATTGTTGCATTTAATTTGTTTAAATTTATTATAAACTTATTTAATAAATTTTAATTTCCATTTTACAAGTATTATTCCTCCTCCGTACACCTGTTGCTGGGTACATTCCTGCGACAGAACTACGGGGGGCCCTGGATCAACTGGAGGGATGTCCCGGCTGACAAGAAGGCCTTCTGGTTTGAGCACTTCTCGGTATGTAAAAGTTTATTTTCTTTTAATATTTAATATGTTATGTTATAACTTACGTACTACTATAATTTTTTTTAGCGGACTTACTTCTTTCCTCCCCACCGCGCCGTTGCTGTCGAGTTTTTTTTTTCCAATATCGCCAGCAAGCTCATTAGGGACGCGATCCTCGACTAAAAGGATTGCGAGCGTCGGGGAGAGCCAATTCAGGGTTGGACTTCTGCCGCCGATTGGGCGGCAATGAAGAGGAGATTCGAAAAGGGAACCTGCAAGGAGAAGTCCGCGAAGTACAAAAGAGCACGACAGACGGGGTCGCAGTGGTGTGGTGGGTCACGGTCCATCATGGATTTCTTCACTCATATGGTACATATCTCGTCGTATACCCATAATTAATACTTTATAGTAATATATTTCTTTTAACTTATCTGACAGATCATATAATAATTTTGTAACAGGTTGACTCGGAAGAGGACCCGAATATGGTGACCTTGTTCCTTGCCCCGCACATGAAGGGGGAGCGGTTTGTCGACGACAAGGCCCGGGACACCTATGTAAGTTTTACTTAATGCTAGTTCATTACTATTAATTTTTACTTACGTAGAGAATTCATATAGATGTTATTTCTAGGCCGAGTTTTTTAGGCTTCGGGAGGCCGGGTCGACACAGTCAGAGGGAGCTGGAGCTAGCACTTCTCAGCAGCCCCCGGCCGCCGCAGCTCAGTCAGATGACGAGCTGTGGATGAGGGCCGTTGGTGGCATAGATAGGGATACATACTATGGTACGGGCTCCTATGGTACCTTTATTGCGTCACAGGCCTCTAGGACCGCTACTAGTGTGCCCAACCCCGTACAGACTGAGGAGTCATTATTAGCCCGGCAGAGTATCGATGTGCAGATCGCAGCTCTGTGTGACGAGATACTTTAGAGGATGGCAGCGTCGCAGTCGCAGCCGCATACGGATGATCCTGCGCTTATCTCACATTTTGAGAGGCTTGAGGAGACGACTGAGATGCTACGACAGATTTCTCGTGCTACGTAGTAGACTATACAGCGGTTGGTCGAGCAGATACAAGAGTTCAGCGAGATGGCTACGGAGCGACCGTCTGGTACTCGGGGAGCATCGTCTACATCCGGCAGTGCACGGAAGGACATGCTCGTCAGCCTGTCACCGGAGGAGTATCAGACGATCCTTGCGTTGCGGCGACAGTCATCTGGTGGCACTCCTCCTCCAGCTCCAGCTCCAGGCGATCAGTAGTTTTATTTTTTCATTTTCGGACTTTGTACTTTATATTTTTACTTTGTACGTATTTGAGGATATTGGACTTTGTTCTTTATATTTGTATCTTATATTATTTGTTGAGGATATTATTTGTTCTTTATATTTTTTGTCTATTCTGGATTGTATTGTGCGAGCCGGTATTGAGTGTTCCACCGAAGGGGTCGGCGAACCTAGGGATTGGATTCTGTATTTTGGATTGGATTGGATTGGATTCTGTATTTTGGATTGTACATTTGCATTCTGGATTCTGTATTTTTTCAATTTACCAACGTTTTTAGCGACGTTTATATGTGTTGCTAAATTTTAGCGACGTTTCTATACGTCGCTAAAAATGTCGCCAAATTGTTGACGTGGTAAACAATCTGATGTCACTACATCGTCTCAAAAACGTCGCTAATGTGTCATTAATAGGCGATCGCAGGGAAAGTCACAAATAACGTCGCTATTTAGCGACGTTATGACCGTCGCTAATTTATGCCGCCGTAGCGACGTTTTGCGACAATTTTTTGATTAGCGACACGCTTTTTTCCGACGCTTCTAGGACATCGCTAAAAACGTCGCTAACTTAAATTTAGCGACGTTTCGGCCGATATTAGCAACATTGATAAACGTTGCTAATCTGACAAAAAAATTTAGTGCGAGGGTGGCACACAGGAGCCAGAGGAGGATCTAGTCCAGCAGAGAGTGCCATAGTATTAGCTTAGAATTTCTAGTTTTCAGTTTGTATCAGATTGTTCTGATTGTTAGTTGAAACTTATTTATATTCTGGATATGTATTATTCATTGTTGGACATCTACTGTGTGTTGTGATAACTCTACTATTTATATTTAGTTTCTTCCTTTTATCTGATTCCATATCGTGCTCTATCTTCCTTAAACTTGTGATTGAGATTATATAGTTGAGATTTTATATTATACCTCTGTACGGAGGTGATAGATTTATATTTCCTTGTTGTTAGATGTTAGGTGTTATAGATGACCTATACAGCGTTCTACCGCCGATACTGCAGCGTAGGCTGGACGTACCCACGTTCTCGTATCCCTAATCAGGGTGCGGGTCGTGATAGGTATGAGTTCTCTTGTGGGGATAATAACTTTATTTATGATGGCCGTTTATGGGCTAATTGATTAAGCTAGTGTAACCTTATTATTATTCATGCTTATCTATTAGTTAATTTGAATAATCCAAAAGTATTTCGTTTAAATATTTTAGTTACTTAATTGATTTGGAACATATAGAGATAAGTGTGATATATCAGCTAACTATTCCTTGTTATCGATTTTATTAGTATTGTTGTTATATAGATAGATATGGATATATACCCATTAAGATTTATATAAGACTTGATATTTTATAGCTATCTATATACAATATTCCTATATGAACACGAGGGTTAATGATTTATATTGAAATAGTTATTATATCTATTCAATATTTTAGATTTTCTACGAAAGGTAAATGGTAATCATAAATTTTAAGTAGTTTAAAGCACAAAAATAATGGCAAATATCGTATACTGAATTTTAAGGTACTTTAAAATCGCGCGAAGTAAAATAGACCAAATTTTAGGAAATTTACTTTCAACATAATATTTGAAAATAAATTGGCAAATATTTTGTCTATAAAATATTTATAATTCTAAAATCCATTTTTGAAATCAAATCATTTGGAAGTCTAAATTAATGACCAAAATATATTTTATAATTTCAAGAATAAAAATACAAAAATTATGTAAAATAAGTTAGTACCTTTTAAACCATAAATTTTTAAACAGTTTCTGAAAGCCGACAAACAAAAAAATATTTCTTTAGGAAGGGTGTGGGAAAGGTGGGAGAGATGTAGGTGAGGTGTGGGAAATGTATGGAGAGCAGATGGGTTGTCAAGAGAGAGGGAGTGAGAGAGAGGGACGGTGGAGTGATGGGGTTGCTCCTTTCTCTCTCTTTTTCAATGAACTGCTTAAGAGAGGAAATTACATTTCTATCCTTGACACACATGCATGATGACACATAGATGCATGTGGTGTCCCAACAATTGAAAAAATTGCAAAAAAATTTCTATGGTCCTATTTACAAATAAAAATATAAATAGTTGAATATAATTAAGAACTATTCTTTAAAAAAAAGTTTTTTTCAACCGTAGGAGAATAATTGTAATTAGATTTTCTTTGAAAAGTAAATAAATATATATTTATATAAGCCCCATACTGTATTTTAGAATATGACTATTACAACTTAACTACTAGTCGACCAGACAATATGTTCTATGTATGCTTATGTGCTAGATATCTGGCTTGTCCTAAAGAATCACATATGAGCGCCGTTAAGCGTATCATGCGATACCTTAAAGGAACTTTGACGACTGGTCTTTGGTATCCAAAGCCGATTTGTTTGACCTGATAGGTTACTTGGGCGCAGATTTTGTCGGATACAAAGTCGAACATAAAAGTACCAGTGGCACATTTTATTTTTTAGGAAAGTTATTAGTCTCCTGGTTTTCTGAGAAACAAAATTTTGTTGCATTATCGATAACCGAGGCTGAATATATATTCGCAGGACGTGCTCAAATTTTATGGATGAAGCAAATTTTGGAAGACTATCAGTTATCGTTTAACCACATCCCTATTTACTGCAACAACACTGTAGAAGCATGGAAAATATCAGAATAATGATTTATGCGGCTCGGAACATGAGAACTCCATGCGGCTCATACAGGAGCAGTCCCATGCGGTTCAGAGAGACTCTTAGTCTCATGCGGCTCGGGACAGGAGAGTCCATGCGGCTTACATAGGGACAGTCCTATGCGGTTCAAAGAGCCCCCCAGCCACATGCGGTTCAGAAGTACATGCGGCTCACGTACGACCAACAGAGATATGCAGCTCGATCAACACCATGTGTCCCCATGGGACCCCTTCACACAGCTGGCCATCGAGTAATGGCCCTATTCAATGCTCTGCCATGATTTGACAGCTGACGGCTCTAACATGAAGTGTCATAATGGTCCTGTCATAATGACAGACTCTTTGGGAATAGGAGAAAATCTCTGACACGATCCGAGATTGACACGTGGCTACTCCCATGCGGCTCCATTGAAGGACAGCTTCATGCGGCTGGCGAGAATCATCTCTCTGCGGCTCACCAAGAAGTCATCCCATGCGGCTCGCGAGTACTATACCTATGCGGCTCACCGAGAAACTATCCCATGCGGCTCGCAAGTACTATACCTATGCGGCTCACTAAGACGCTGTCTCATGCGGTTCATGGATATCATACGGTTCTGACAGGGTCCACCATTAAGACACGTGGCAGAGATTCAATGGTCCCTACGACTTGATAGCTGGTAGCAAGGATGATTATGGGATGCAGATCAATCAGAGATTTACCAGATTCCTATGACCATATTTAACGTTATCCTCATAATTAATGAGATCAGGTCATATCATTCATGATCAAGCCAATGGGACACGTGGTGAGAAAACCAAGCTTGACACAACCAATCATGAAGATTTAAAGCAATCAGCATTAATCATTCACAGGATTCAATACTATCCCCATTTACGGCTCAGATCCTTCACGCCTTAAACTATGGTCCAGATTGATTATACATTAGGTCACCGCCACTTTGAGAATGGGTAATCATCCAAACCCTAATGATGCCCCACTATTATAAATAGCAAGGTGCCATTCCCTTGTGAAATATACGCTATCAGAGAAAGATATACAGAGAGACTCCCCCAATAATCAGAGAGAAAAATACACAGAGAGAGAGAGAAGCCAGAAGAGTAATAAAGGGAGAGCAAGAAGAGCATTTCTTCATCAACGCCAACCATCTCTTCACGGGAGCCAAGGCTGCATACCGATCGTCCAAGGAGTAAGGCAGGGCTGCCGTCGCCTTCCCGAGCCTCTATCGTCACCCTCCAGAATCTAAAATAAACAATTGTACTTAGACTACTGTACCTAGGTTTTCGTCCCTAGACTTTCTTTGTACGAGCGAGTTTGTAACGTGAAGTGAAAGTACGGTCCTTCGATAATCGTTCTGTTCTTTTATATTTCATGGCAAACACGATGGCGACTCTGCTGGGGAAAAACTTCTCCACAGCTGAGGAGTTGGTGACGCAATCGGATACAGCCAAGCTTGGCTCCACGCAACAGAAGATGGTCGCCCGGTTCGACCAACAGGCGTTCGAAGAAATGCTCTCCGACAAGAGAGCTGACCCGGTCCAGAAGCGAGCCCGCACAAAGAAGGCCCGCAAGGAGTGGAGGCTCCGATCCTTCGTTCCTACTGAAGCTCTTACAGAAATACCCTCTGTTGCTCAAAACGGCGGAGAAGACTCTCCCGCGGCCCCACTTCAGATCATAGACGACTCTGCTGTCCCCAAGTCCGGCAGAAAAAAACACTATGATGCTGGACTTGCAGGGGCATAGAGGAATTCTATGCGATTCGAGTCGCATAAGGGTATTAGCCGCAGGGAGAAAGCTCATGCGGCTACATCCGCCGGCCGCATAAAGAAAACTCATGCGGCCACATCTGTCAGCGTCATAACTTATGCGGCTACAGTTGCCAACCACATGGATGAAACTCATGCGGCTAAGAAAGTCAATCGCTTGCAGAAAACCCATGCGGCCACAATTGCCAACCGCATGCGGCCAGCCTGCACGGTCGTGACTCCTAGCCGCATAAAAACAACTCATCCAACGGCAGAAGACAACCGCATGCAGACAGCCTGCACGGTACCCAATTCTAGCCGCATAGCGTCCGTTCCAAGCTTCTCTCGATCAGTCTTCGATCGTCTCTCATGCGGTCCTGACCCTGATGGTTCTCTGGATGATAAGCCAGACTCTGTGGTATTCAACTTGGACTCCTCCTATTACGCACCCGCAAGTGCTAAAAGGAGGAAGTCTAGGACAGCATGAGCTCATCAAGCCCAGTCAGCTGTCCCAACCTCTGACTATCGGGGTGTCCCGTTGACAATCACACGGGCCTCTGATGGGAAGTTGTATAGAACCGCTCGAGTCCAGCCCCCGACGGCGAACGGACAGAGTGGTTCCTCTGACCTGCGTAAAGCGATCATCCACAAGCGCAAGGAAAGAGAAGGAGCCTCGGCGTGCAAAGAGTCCTCACTTGGACATCACTGCACCCAAATCATCGTCAACTGCTGTTGTAAAGATCGGCTGTCAGTCTTCCAAAGACTACAGCATCCGAGCTCAGAAGACGAGGCACCTCCTGTTGTCTCCTGTAATTTCACTCAGAAAGTCCCTGCCGAGGGGAGAGGGAAGAAGACAAGCATCTCCAGCCCCAAAATATCAACTACTACAGCTAAGAAACTGTCGTCTAAACGGTTGTCCTCCATCGGAGTATTCCAACACACCCGTTCAAAGACGAAATCTGCTGCAATAGGAAACTCATCATCTACATCGCTGGGGGCCATGGGAACTGGGGGTAGCACTCCTCCGAGCATCCACAACAATCCGATGTTTCAAGGAGCCGAGCCCGGACAAACAACTCTCCCATCAGGTACAACAGACGCTGATGTCCCCGAGGACATCCATGGCTCTCAAGACGAAGCAAGATCTGAGGCTGGGGATACCGTTCCCTCCGAGTCCGAGCCCGAAGAGAACATTCCCACCTACCCCGATGACTTCTCGGTGTATGGGTATGACTCGAAGGGCACATCCTCCACTGTTCCTTTCATCACTCATCATGTAAAGACGGTGTTCATGACGGACAGCAACCAAGGTGGTTCCAGCGATCGCCAACGAATCGCCACTTTAGAGGCTATACTGCAGGCCTTGGTCAAGTCTGTAGATAAAATCAAAGCCGCTCTTCCAACTCTGCAAGGAGGAACGCCTGGCCAAACGAGCGCGGGTCCTGCGGTCAATACGGACTCGAACTCAGCAGCACCTAACCCGGGCAATAATCCTCCCGAAATAACAGCCCCTACCGCAACAGATGAGGCCCGAAAAGTAAGAAGAGAGGTCCAGGAGCTCCGAGCCAGGTTCCATGCCCGAGAAAACGCTCAAGACCTCAGAATACGGCAACCATACCCTGCCGAATGGAGGGATGTTCCATTCCCACCAAAATATAAGCCGTTCAATATCAACCCATATGATGGCAAGACCTCAGCAAGTCGGTACATCACTTACTTCGAGGTCACCACCGACCATCTGCCCTATGATGATGCTATCCTCACGCGATTATTCATTGGGGCATTGGAAGGAGTCGCTTTCGACTGGTATCGCAATCTGCCGGACAACTGCATCCACTCCTTCGCCGGCTTCAAGCGCCTGTTCTTGGAGCGATTCTACGAAGTAGGGCAGGACGTCACTATGTCCACTCTCATGGACGTCGTCCAAGGGGAGAAGGAATTGACAAGGAACTACATTGAGCGGTTCCACCAAACCGCCATGAAGCTGCCCTCCGGAAATCCAGATTCCTCTTTAATTAAAATTTGCCAAAAGAGACTGCTTCCAACGATCAGTCTCTGGATGGGCGAGAGTCAATTCAAAGACTGGAAGGCATTTATCATCAGTGCCACAAGTGCCGAAGAACGACTGAAGAAGGCTTGCCAACTGGGATTGCACATCTCGGAAGGAGAAAACAAGGGCAAGCGTCCCAACAACGATAATGGGGGTAACCCCTCCAACAATCGAAACAGTAAGGAAAAGCAGGCTATGGTGGCCGATACAGCACAAAAACCAGAGCCGAAGCCCGCAGACAAACAATAGCCATAAATCACTTACTCCTTCGAAGACAGTCACGTCAAGCCCATCTTGGACATGCTCATACAAGGGGACAGGATTCAGCTTCCTCCACCAAGACGGGAACCGCGGTCGGCAGAGATGGAGAATCTAAAGTACTGCCATTATCATCGCTATGTCCATCATGCTACATACGATTGCTACCAGATGAAACGGTACATCCAAAACCTCATCGATTCGAACGCTCTGACCATCGATTTCGAAGAGGTAACTGTGGCGGCCAATATGGTGTCCGTACAATTCGGTAGCTTTCTTCCGATGGAGACTCAAGACGGGGTGGTCCCCGTCCCTCTAGCGACAATGGAGATTACCAATCTTCCACCTCCCCGAGATCAGGCTGCCGGTCTAGTACCCCTCACCACATCACGAGGGGAGGTCATGTGGATCCATCCAGACTTGGTGTCAGAAGTGACTCGACCCACACTATCTTCCACCGACAAAAAAAAGTGGAAAAGTCAGGACCTGCCACACAATCTCGGCAGACAACGAGGAAGCTACAGCCGTCGTCACGCGGTCCGGAGCACAATCCCAACCTGTGGTTGACAATCCAGCTGAAAATCATCAACCCGCTACAACTGATGCTCCGGGAGCGGCTCAGCCTTCAACGACCGACAAGCCTAGGCCGAGGGAGACTTGCTTCGACAAATCTCTCCGAAAAGAAGCAACCCAAGGGCTAGAAAGGCCCTACAACTTTAACATCTTAGCGCAATTGGCTAACACACCGGCCAAGTTGTCATTGTACGAACTCCTAAGGCTCTCCAAGGATGTTCGTATTGCAATGAGCGAAGCACTCCAAAATGCCGATGCCTATCTGGCTCAATCCAACCTCACCGGGGAGGACTCACCCGTGGATCTCCAAGACAGTGCCTGCACGGGAGCAATGCCCAACATCGTCTTCACTCCGCAGGACATGCTCATCAAAACCAACCTACACGATCGCCCGCTATACTATACGGGGCACATCGGCGACGTGAAGGTGGATCAGATGCACATAGATCCTGGGTCTTCCATAAGCATCATCCCGAAGGGTCTGCTACATCATCTCCGTATCCCAATGCATCGCCTGACGCCTACAAGTACCGCCATCAGCGGTTTCAATTCGGGCAGGAGCTACCCTATTGGGAAGATTCGTCTGAAGGGTCAAATTGGCGACCTCCAATCTGAAGTTACCTGCTACGTCATAGATGTAGACACTTCTTACAACATCCTCTTGGGGCTCCCATGGATACACGATTACATGATCGTGCCTTCCACGCTGCACCAGTGCTTCAAATATGTCGACAAACACGGTTTCGTGAGGACAGAATTTGCTGACATCGATCTCTTCAAAGGGGTCGAATCTTGCTACTCGGACTCCTGCCTATACGAAAAGTCGAAGAGGCACCTTGATGAAGGAAATGAATAAGCTGGTACCGAAACGGCCACGGGATCAGAAGGACCTCTGACGATTCACCTCCAAGCTCGCAAACCGGGCAAGTCCGTACCCCTTACTGCCACTCTGCGGAAGGACGCGATCAGCCTCTCGGCGCAAGAAGAGCAAATGATAATCCGGCTGCCAAGGTCCGGCCAAGTGCCGAGACCCACGACGGGGCCACTGACAATCAGACTGCCGAGAGTCAGTCAACCCCAAACGGAGAAGCTCAATCCCTCCGATAGGCCACTTACGATACGCCTTCCCAAGAAGGGTCGTCACCCCGATGCAAGGTCTGACACTTCTAGCGAACCAGCCACTCCTCGCTCCACGTCAAGTACCAAACTGGGGGTCGCTAGTCTGCCAACAACTCCACGCTCTGCTCCATCAACTGAACCTCTGACAATCAAGCTGCCCAGGGCGTCCTCTCAGTCTTCATTTACACAGGGGGTAGCCGAAGAGGAACCGGAGTTAGCCAAGTATGTGGCTGTCCACACTGATATTCCCCCCGCTGATGATGTAATCCCTCTAGAAAAGATACCTTACTTCATCAATAAAGGGTTATCTTTGAAGTACACCGAGCTCAATAAGCTATGTACAATGTATGCTATGGAACACGGTATAGGCACTCACCTACACACACAAGTGACAAATGTGTACACCGCGATCCAGCTTACTCCAGTAGAAGACGCTTACCGAGTAATCGAGGGAGGGGATCATCCGATCATCTTCGGCCGAACGAACAACCCGCATCCCTTCACCATAGAGGAAGCCGACCTCGGGTCAGATGCCGAAAGACTGCCTCTGTATCCTTATAGCCCCCAATCCAAATATCTCATGCAGAAACAGGGGTATGATCTGGAGACGACGCCAGGTTTGAACTACGGCACTGGGCGACGATTACCTTTGAAACCGTCGGTCCCGACAGGCAAACCACGGGACTACTATAGCAAAACTCGATGCGGGTTAGGGTATGTAATGCCTACTACGACTCCTGAGAGTTCAGATGAAGAATGCGACTGGCAGTCACATTCAACCGGATCACCAACTTCTGACTCGGATACCAGCATCGGAGATGTGTTCAGACAAGTCATGTCAGTCAACATGGCATTCGCCGACGCTTACGAAGAAGACGAAGACATTCCCGAGATCCTTGAGCTAGAGCCGTGGGCCCAGCAATTGGATGCACAATGGGAAAAACGGTTCGAACTAAGAGAACCTCCTACTGAAGATGAGGTCATACAAGTGGATCTCGGCAGCGAATCTTCTCCAAAACCAATTTTCGTCTGTAAAAGCCTAACAGACGAAGAGCGGGAGTCGCTGCTAGAACTTGTCAGAGAGTACATTGATGTGTTCGCCTGGAGCTATAAAGACATGCCAGGGTTAAATCCCGACATTGCTCTTCACAAACTCAACATTCGGCCAGATGCGAAGCCAGTCAAGCAACAACAGCGACGCTTCCGCCCAGGCATCATGGACGCGATCGAAGCCGAAGTCAATAAACTGATAGCCAGCGGCTTCATTTGTGAGGAGCAACATCCCGATTGGGTCGCCAATATAGTACCCGTCCTCAAGAAGAATGGGAAGATTCGAATCTGCATCGACTTCCGTAATCTGAACGAGGCGTGCCCCAAAGATGAATTCCCCCTTCCTATTACAGACATCATGATCGACAATACCTGTGGCTTCGAACGTATGTCATTCATGGATGGCTTCTCGAGGTATAACCAAATCAAAATGTCTCCTGATGACGAAAAGCATACATCATTCCGAACGCCAATTGGCACGTACTGCTACACAGTCATGCCTTTCGGTTCGAAGAATGCTGGCGCCACCTATCAAAGAGCCATGAGCATCATCTTCAGAGACCACTTACGCAAGACAGTGGAGTGCTATGCTGACGATATAGCCGTTAAGAGCCGCTGCAAGGGAGACCATCTGCAGGATCTAAGGACGGTATTCGACCTAATACGAGCGCACAATTTAAAAATGAACCCTACGAAGTCCTTTCTGGGCATATCCAGCAGAAAGTTCTTGGGCTTCATCATTACGGCACAAGGTATCCATGTAGACCCTGAGAAGACAAAAGCAATCATGGAGATGGGTCCCCCGAGAAACCTCTGCGAACTCAGAGGCCTTCGAGGGAGACTAGCTTACATCAGGAGGTTCATTTCCAACCTCTCCGGGCGATGTCGACCGTTCACCCATCTCATAAAAAAAGGAGTCTCATTCGTATGGGACGAGGAATACCAGCGTACTTTCGACAGCATCAAAGAATATTTGTCAAATCCTCTAGTCTTGGTGGCCCCGGTTTTCGGAAAACCATTCCTGCTCTATGTACGAGCAATGGAACACTCCCTCGGGGCTCTGCTGGCATAAAACAACGACGCAGGCCATGAGCAGGCCATATATTACCTCAGCCGAATGATGATTGGGCCAGAGCACAGATACACCGCCGTGGAGAAGGAATGCCTCGCCCTGGTGTTCGCCATTCAGAAAACGTGATACTATATCACCGGACAAACGATACATGTGATCTCACGAGTCAACCCTCTCAGGGTCCTCATGACTAAACCAGGGGCACTCAGCTTTCGACTCGCTACATGGGCAATATTGATGTCCCCTTATCATATGATCTTTGTCCCACAAAAGGCAGTCAAAGGTCAAGCCCTGGCGGACTTCTTAGCAGCCCACCCAGGCTCGGAGTCCTCCAGAATATATGAAAAGATCCCAGATGAGGTCGCCGACTCGCATGCAACCACTCACGATAATATATGGCGAATGTTCTTCGACGGTACTTCGAGGACCGGACCTAAAGGCAATATAGTCGTCGGAGTCGGGGTAGTGCTGATCTCTCCTTCCGGATTGGTGATTAACCGCGCTTATTCCCTCACCGAGCCCTGCTCTAACAATGTGGCCGAGTACAACGCTCTGGTCATTGGCCTCCAACTCGCAAGAGAGCTGGGGGTAGAATACCTTGAAGCATACGGTGATTTCCAACTAATTGTCAATCAGATACGGGGCTCATATGAGGTCCGCCACGAAGACATGATCCCTTATCACCAAATAGCGATTGACATCATCTCATCGTTCGAGGGGTTCTTCATCGAACATGTCCCCAGACTCTGAAATATGGAAGCTGATGCCTTAGCTGGTCTTGCCGCTTCCCTAGCAGTTCTGAATTATGATCGCCAATCAGTGGATATGATAGGCCACGAACTGGTCTATCCCAAGAACAATGTGTAATTCGTGGCGAGTTATTCCGCACAGACGATCGATGATGCCCCAGATTGGAGACAACCATTCATCGACTTCGTCGTCTACGGCATCCTGCCCGAGAACCCAAAGGAAGCCACCTCCATTAGACGGCGTTCTCTCAGATTCTTCTAAGATACAGAGACGAAAATATTGTATCGCCGCTCCTACGACGGATTACTGCTTCGGTGTCTGTCAAATGCAGAAGCCAAAGAAGCCGTACGAGAAGCTCATGACGGTGTCTGCGGGGCCCACCAGCCCGGCCCAAAACTGTAAGACCGCCTTCGCCGAATGGGCTACTATTGGCCCACAATGGTGGCAGATGCGATAGATTATGCTAGAAAATGCAAAGCCTGCCAAGTCTACGCGGACTTCATTCACCAACCATCCGAGTTTCTACATCCGACAGTGGCGTCCTGGCCATTCGAAGCATGGGGAATGGATATCATTGGTCCAATCACCCCACCTTCCTCCCGAGGACATCGCTTCATACTTGCGATCACTGATTACTTCTCCAAATGGGCGGAAGCTGTCCCACTCGCAGAAGTTAAGACTTCAAACGTGATCAGCTTCCTTAAGCATCACGCCATCTACCGCTTTGGACAGCCCCGAAGGATCATCCATGATAATGGTCCGCAGTTTGCAAGCCACGCATTCTATCGGTTTTGCGATAAGCACCGTATTCAGAATGTCGCTTCGACACCATACAACCCGGCAGCAAACGGGTTGGCAGAGGCATTCAACTAAACAATCATCAAACTCCTCAAAAAGTTTGTCTCCTCCAACAAACGCGACTGGAACGAGATGCTCGACGAATGCTTATGGTCTTATCGTACCACAGTTCGAACAGCCACCGGGAATATACCATTCTCCCTAGTGTACGGGAGTGAGGCAGTCCTTCCATTGGAGACTCAGATCCCCTCACTACGTGTCGCCCTCACATATCAATTGACGACAGACGAAAACCACCATCGTCGGCTACAGGAATTGGAGGCACTAGATGAAAAGCGCCTCTTGGCTCAGCAACGAATTGAGCTGTACCAAGCACGCATCTCTGGAGCCTTCAACAAGAAGGTCAAAATCAGAACATTCCAGGTGGGCGATCTCGTCCTGGCAGTCCGGAGGCCGATGGTTATGACTCACAAGACCGCCGGCAAATTCCAGCCAAAGTGGGAAGGCCCATTTATCATTGAGACAATATTCTCCAACAGTGCTTACCGTCTCGCAAAACAAAATGGAGACTTGCTCATGTTGCCCGTCAACGATAAGTTCCTGAAGAAATATTATGTCTAAACGACATTCTCTCCAGATCATCGAGTCATGTACCCGCTGGTACCGCTGAACTCACATCCACAACATTTCAGATTATCGAGTCATGTACCGGCTGGTGCCGCTGAACTCACCTCCACATTCCCTCTAAATTACCGAGTTATGTACCCGCTGGTGCCTCTGAACTCACATTTCGGTCACTCTTTCAGATAGTAAGTCACGTATGATTATACCTCTGAACTTCCTTCCTGGAAGAGATCCTCCCTCATGATCCACTACCCGTACTCCCAGTGCACAAAAAGGGTAATCGATCCACAAATTTCCGAAACGGCCATGTCCTCATTACCTCTGAGTCGTTTTCACTTCCACCAAAAACAAACCGCCCCCTCGCATAGAACTTCCACGTTCTCCTACCTCTGAGTCGTTCTATGTACCCCCTCTTTATTGAGCCCACTCCTGCTATGTCCTCATTACCTCTGAGTGGGAAGGCTCCGTCGAAGAAACCTTCATGCTTGCCATGTCCACATTACCTCTGAACAAGTATGTCGGTCCCCTTTCAACCTATTATCTGTACCCACAACCGGAGTACGACAAGGATAATAGGTCCACAAATGTCCTCTGTTGACCACAAACGTCCTCTGTTGACCACAAATGTCCTCTGTTGACCACAAACGTCCTCTGTTGACCACAAACGTCCGTTGTTGACCACAAATGTCCTCTATTGACCACAAACGTCCTTTGTTGACCACAAATGTCCTCTGTTGACCACAAATGTCTGCTATTGACCACGAATATCTTCCGTGAAGTCTCCCCTTCCAAGTTCTCATTACCTCTGAGCAGGAAGATTCCACGGTAAAACCCTCATGCTTGCCATGTCCTCATAACCTCTGAGCAAATATGTTGGTTTCCTTTCATCCCATTATCCGTATCGTGAACCAGGATACGCCAAGGATAATAGGTCCACAAATATCCCTTGCTAAGCTTCTTAGCATAAATCCACCATCTCACCATGCCCCGGGAGCCCAGCTGCTCTACGGCATTCTTTTTCCCAATACCGAGAATACCCATGACCACTTTGTCATGGCTGTTCCGGACATCCTGACCAAACTTGTTATCCGTACCTAAAACCAAGGTATGCCTAGGGTAACAGGTCCACAAATAATCCCCCAGCAAGTCCAGTTCCACGAACACCACAAGTACAAGAAACAGAAGATGAGTTGAAACATGCTCATTCATTCAAAATTCAAAGTGCTACATCATTTAGGATCACATCTTTTACAAAATCAAAACAAAAAGACGAAAAAGAAAACAACAGCAAAAGAAAAACAGAAAGCTGATCACTGCTCCGGGGCACATAACGCCCTGAGACGGTCCGTCAGCAAGGCAACCGACCGCTCAAACCTCTGGGTAGCTCGACGCTCTGCCTCTTGGGACAGCACCGCCTCGTCCTCCAGTTGAGCATGGGCTTGCCAGTTATCCTCGAATCTCTTAAAGGCCCGCTCCAGGTTGACAGAAGATCGGGAAACCCTCTCGGCCTCCCGAGCAATCGACTCCTGTTCTGCACGAGCAGCCTCCAACTCTGACTCTAAGAAGGTCAACTCCCTCTGGAGTGCGAGAATCCGCTCCTTCGTATCAACAATTCCACGAGAAGCAGACTCTTCCTGAGCCCGACAAGCCTGACTTCGACGACCCAGCCTGTCATACGAAGTGGAGAACTTGTCAAGGTCCCCCTGCACAACTGGCCCGGCAGTATCTCGAGCGAGCTTGATCATATCCCGAGCAGCAATGAGGAAGCCCCGCTTCCATTCAACCGCAGCAGGCAAGCCCGCCTGCCGTATCGCTAGCAATTGGGTCACAAGATGATCGGCCTCCGCCAACTTAGGCTCCATGAGTGCAGCCAACCCCACCCATCTAGGAAGAGACTTCAAAGTTGCAACCTGACCCTGAGGGCACCGCAGAGACAGAGTAAAAGGGGTCCCCCGTTCTACAGCAGCATCTACGTCCCTCTTTAAATGGCGATAGAAGCTGTCGACCACATCCTGCGTCACCTCGTCCAGAGCCTCCGAGGAAGCAGGTGTCAACGGGAGTGTAGCCGGCAACGCTGAAGAAGACGCAACAGAATCTGCCGCTCCTGCTACAAGAGAAACAAACTTCGCACGGAAGGACGCATGAACAGCGGCCAACTCCTCTTCAGCGGCCCGCAGAACTTGAATGCTCGGCAGGGTCGAGAGGTCAATCTCCGGAGCCGTATGATTAGCAGAGGATGAGGTGGAGACCATCGCCAGCTCCATTCCCATCTGCTCGGGGCTGGCGGGAGGCCCCTCGACATGAGACGGCGAAGGAGAGGAAACGCTCCTTTCTTCCGGATCACGGCAGGCCGAGCCTTCCCCAAGAACATCCGCGGTGGGAAGTAAAGGGTCAGGACCTGTAGGGCCAAGGCAACCATGAATCGATTTGACCCGAAGGATATGTTGATAGAGCAAATAAGCCCCCTCAATAGTCAATATTTGGCTTATCTTACCAGTGGAGGAGTGTGGAGGCCGAGGTTCGCCTACAGCCACCGCAGCCTCTTCACCAACAGTCTCCGAGTCAGGTATAATAGACTCCTCCGCCCCTGCACCCTCGGGAGGGGATGCAACGAGATCGGCATCGCCTTGCTGAAGTTCAGCGATCTCGGAGACGGGCCCGAGGAAACCTTCGTCACCTCGGGCCAAGGCCTCAGCAACCTGGGAGCTTCCAGCCGCCGCTGAGAGAGCCCCCGCAGAAAGGACCGCGGCATACATGTCACTAATCAAAGCAGCAAGGGCCGGATCAACTCCAGGGGCAATAGACGGTTCAGGAGAGGCCGGTTGATCAGACACCTACAAAGAAAAGTGATTAAGTCATATCTCCAAGAGAAAAGAAAACCACAACAAAAAGATGGCTCCGACTTGGTCTTACCTCCGGAACATCGTCTGCACCTTCACCCCTTTCGGTAATAAGTAATCCACGAGACCTAACGGCAGCTCTCTTCACGGAAAAGGTCGCTCTGCTGTCAGAAGACTCACGTCTGACTCGTTTATGTGAGGGACCAGACACAGCTGGAGGCTGTTCTTCCCTCACTACTTCCTCTTGTGTAGTAAGTAACGGATCCTCCGCCAGTTCATCGGGTGTGCGAAGCGGTTGATCCGTTACTTCTTCACCCCCACCAGAAAGGGAATCTTCGCTATCATGATCATCATCCTCCTCAGCCGACTCGGAAGGTTCTGATTCAGGGAGGGGAGTCTGGACCGCTAGTTGCTTTCTAGCCTTAGCCCCCTTGGGCTTCTCCTCTAAACCGGTACCCACGATGAAACTGGTACTCGGATCGAAATTAACAGGAGGCTTGTTCGCCATAACATGATACAAAGCAGCCACGTACAAAATTTCCCTCGGCGCCTTAGCATCGGGGACCGAGAAGCTGGCCCGAGTATGATAAGCGTCATAATAATTCCACGCCCTGACACTATCAAGGACGCTACCTTCAAAGCCCAAACAAGGGTTGGGACAATCAAGGAATAACTGGCTATAACCAAATTGGCGGGAAAACCTATTAGGTAGGTAAGGCTCCAAGTACACATTATCGCGGTTGCGATAAACCAGATGCGCGGGGCGGATGTTGCGCAACCAGGTGAGCATATTCGGAGACAGAAAGTGAGAAGGTCCGGTACCATCAAGGTATACATTCCTCACTTTCTCATCAGAAAAATGAGGAACAGACACAAAAAAGTCACACCCATCCACCCTCGCCAGCGCCCTCCGACAAGCTGGCATAGTATTGTATTCCCAAGACCGGCGATGGCATTTGAAAAGGAAAGCGTCTTCATCTGTAGCATCTTTCGCTATTCCAGGCCCCATCAAAGACTTGTAGTGCATCGCCAACCACCCCATCAAATAGTGGAAAGGCAGTTCTATGCGTTCAAAATCCAGCATCTTATTGCGCGCAATAACCTTGGACGAGAATGTTCGAAGACCATGGTGTATGCTACACACCATAGCAGAAAGAAGGGCCAGTCTAACTCCAAATACCAGTTTAAAGGCAGGAAGAATGAAGTGGCGACCGATCCTCTCGATAGAACCTGCTCCTTCCGAGACTACGTAGTTCCGTGGCCATATCATTAAAAATCTAGCCAGGAGCGCCTTCTCTGACATCTGTGTGGTTCCGTAGTAAAAATAGCTAAGAGAGTCAGTTTGACTCCCAAATATGTCGCTCTTGGACCGCGACTTCTTGACGCTTGACATCAGGTCCTTTATCTCTCCATGCGTTCGAGGGGTTCGAGGAGTAACTTCGCCAGAAGGGTCAACTTTAAAAAGATAATTGACCCAGGATGTGGTGTGGGGAGCGGTCCCTTCTGAGCTATCCACCATTTTTATAGCCATCTGGTGACAAGCACTATGATGGCACAGCAACTCCTGATACACCACAACAAAACCTGGAAGTCGTCGGTTCAAGTCCTCGAACTCCTCATTCGACGGGATATACACCTTGAAAGGCTCATTCCCCCACGGAAGCTTGGAGACAGTATACATCTCATGGAGAGCAAGCCCCAACTCCCCTCCGGGTGCAAAGAACGTCCCCGTTCGCCTGTTATACATCTCCAAGAGCGCCACGAACAGTAGTTTATTGATAGGAAGCTCGTAACAAGTGCCCCGAATGGCATGGTAAAGTCCCACCTCCCGCAGGAATGTTTCGTAGGTCTGCAGAACCCAAGTGGTCAACTGGGCCCACGTAGAAGTGGGGTTTATCCAGTTCAGCAATGCCAGTCTGCCAACGGGATAAGATTTTTTGTGAGCGAGTCGATTCAGGAATGTATCAGCTTGAGTGAGTGTGAAGTTGGGACCGTATACATTCATGAAAGAGCCTGGGGCCAGACCCATCATGTTTCGGAGGACGAAATCCTTACCCGCGTACGCTGACCGCATGTTCAGGTTATAATGGATGTTGCCCATCAACATCCCTGATTGAGTAGGAGTTAAGTTACATACCATCTTCCTATCCAACAACACCATATTGAACCACGACAGAGGATAATGACGTTCCATGAGAGGAATATGGATCGCCATCCCATCCAAAGAAAAAACCAGTTCTCAGAAATCTCTAATACTCGGGGATTCTTTATGATTAAAGCATCTCCAAAGAGGAATGAAGGCTTCATATATAATCCATCCAGCTTTCCAGTATTCATCATGGCACGGAGATAATGGAGGGTCTGATTCTCGATGGCGTTCAATCTCTCCGAAGGCTCATTAGCAGGAAATTGATTCAGCACATGCTTAATTAAGTCGTCAAGACGCATGCCCAAGGCGAACTGATTTGAGCCCACTATAAGTTCCCTCGCAGGATTTACTGGCAGATTCACTGAAGAAAGACAAAAGAAATAAGTCAAAAAAAAGATAGCCGAAACACAAACTACGTGATGCTTATGCGGCTTAGCTCAGTATAGCCTCATGCGGCTCAGTTTGAAAGAGCTCATGCGGGTCAGTCCGAATGAGCTTATGCAGTTCGGTTCGAAAGGAGCATATGCGGTTCAGTTCGGATGAGCCCATACGGTCCAATTCGAATAAACTTATATGGTTCGGCTCGAAATAGGCTTACGCGATTCAGTGCAGATGAGCTTATGCGATTTAGTTCAAATGATCATATGCGGTTCAGTCCGAAATAGGCTTATGCGGCTCAGTTTGAAAAATCTCATGCGGTCCAGTCCAGATGAGCTTATGCGGCCCTGAGGATGAAGTAGTTATGCGGCTGCAAACAACAACTTTCATGCGGCTCAGACCTAGGTCATATCCCATGCGGCTCGAACATGAGTCGAACACGCAGCATACTTGGAAATACAGGCTCGTGCATAAAATATGCGATGTAGCCGTGACAGTTCATGTTGATGGTCCTACCAGCAATAGGCGGGTGAACGTCGGGGTGAAAAATCGGCACGTCAGCCGGCGGAGGAGCCGCCACGTTCGCCGCCGTTGATGAAGACGCGGCCTTCTTGCCCTTCGCTGCCGCAGACGACGACACGGCCTTTTTGTCCATAGTAGTGGTAGTCTTCTTGGGAGCCATGGACAATCGTTGATGGAAGAAGATGAAGAGGAAGTCGACAACAAGGAGTTCGAGCAAAAGAGAGAAGGTAAAGAAACCCTCAAAGAATAAAATTACTCCTATTTATAGGCGAAGGAGGCTCAAAAAATCAAACAAACGCCTCGATCCACGTGCCGCCTAAAAGAATAAAGGAAAAACGCTTCGGTCAAAACAAATACGACCCTTGGTATCCTCCCCCAAGAGGCGTCGTTAATTCAAAAAACAAATTAAGGACATTTAATGCAGAAGATTTGCACACGTGGTTGGGACACGTGGTAAAAAGTCCATACGGCCTAACAGCTCATGCGGCCAGATAAATCCATGCGGCTAAATCATCTATGCGGTCAACAAAGGCTATGCTTCTTATTCAAAGTATTTCAATTTTGTAAATTGAAAACTTTGAAGGGGGTCTTGTAGAAGCATGGAAAATATCAGAATAATGATCTATGCGGCTCGGAACAGGAGAACCCCATGCGGCTCATACAGGAGCAGTCCCATGCGGTTCAGAGAGACTCTTAGTCTCATGCGGCTCGGGGCAGGAGAGTCCATGCGGCTTACATAGGGACAGTCATATGCGGTTCAAAGAGCCCCCCAGCCACATACGGTTCAGAAGTACATACGGCTCACGTACGACCAACAGAGATATGCGGCTCGATCAACACCACGTGTCCCCATGGGACCCCTTCACACAGCTGGCCATCGAGTAATGGCCCTATTCAATGCTCTGTCATGATTTGACAGTTGACGGCTCTGACATGAAGTGTCATAATGGTCCTGTCATAATGACAGACTCTTTGGGAATAGAAGAAAATCTCTGACACGATCCGAGATTGACACGTGGCTACTCCTAAGCGGCTCCATTGAAGGACAGCTTCATACGGCTGGCGAGAATCATCTCCCTGGGGCTCACCAAGAAGCCATCCCATGCGGCTCGCGAGTACTATACCTATGCGGCTCACCGAGAAACTATCCCATGCGGCTCGCAAGTACTATACCTATGCGGCTCACTGAGACGCTGTCTGATGCGGTTCATGGATATCATGCGGTTCTGACAGGGTCCACCATTAAGACAAGTGGCAGAGATTCAATGGTCCCCACGACTTGATAGCTGGTAGCAAGGATGATTATGGCATGCAGATCAATCAGAGATTTACCAGATCCCAATGACCATATTTAACATTATCCTCATAATTAATGAGATCAGGTCATATCATTCATGATCAAGCCAGTAGGACACATGGTGAGAAAACCAAGCTTGACACAACCAATCATGAAGATTTAAAGCAATCAGCATTAATCATTCACAGGATTCAATACTATCCCCATTTATGGCTCAGATCCTTCACGTCTTAAACTAATAGTCCATATTAATTATACATTAGGCCGCCGCCACTTTGAGAATGGGTAATCATCCAAACCCTAATGATGCCCCACTATTATAAATAGTAAGGTGCCATTCCCTTGTGAAATATACGCTATCAGAGAAAGATATACAGAGAGACTCCCCCAATAATCAGAGAGAAAAATACACAGAGAGAGAGAGAAGCCAGAAGAGTAATAGAGGGAGAGCAAGAAGAGCATTTCTTCATCAATGCCAACCATCTCTTCACAGGAGCCAAGGCTGCATACCGATCGTCCAAGGAGTAAGGCAGGGCTGCCGTCGCCTTCCCGAGCCTCTATCGTCACCCCCTAGAATCTAAAATAAATAATTGTACTTAGACTGCTGTACCTAGATTTTTGTCCCTAGGCTTTCTTTGTACGAGCGAGTTTGTAACGTGAAGTAAAAGTCCGGTCCTTCGATAATCGTTCTGTTCTTTTATATTTCATGGCAAACAAACACGAGTTCCATTAATCTCAGGAAGAATCCTATACGTCATTCTCGCACTAAACATATAGAAGTTAGACATCACTTCCTTAGAGATCATGTTTTGCAGGAAGATATTAATTTAGAATTTGTTGACACCGAACATCAACTAGTTGACATCTTCACTGAGCCCTTGGCTGAAGATTGTTTTAATTTTATATAAAGATAATTAAAAAATTTGGATGTTGAAGTAATATAATTAAATATTATTTGATTAAGACTCGTAAATTGGTTGAAATTATTTTGGTTATAAGCCAAAGGGTCATTATGTCACACAGGTGTGAATAGCCTGAAGTAACACGATATACTAGTCTTCAGACTACCGCTAGCTGGGATTCGGCCCCTACAGCTAACCCAAAATATTTTATACGATTTATGTATTTTAATTCATTAATATTGATTATTTTTCATCAACACAACTATTTTTAATTAATTTCATATTTATGTTAAAACTCTACCGCACACTTTCCATAGTCTATCTTGATTACCAGGGACCGAACTCGGTCAGAGTTCTGGCTGAACTCGGACCGAACTCAGTCCAGGTGAATCCAAACATAAGCTGGATAGTCGGGTATCCACTTTATTTAAACCCTCATATCATCTTCTTCTTCAATAAAACCTCAAAAAACTCCACCGAAAATCCTAACTTCCTAGTTCTCCTTCTTCCAAGCTTCTCAAGCTCTCAAAACTTAGAATCGAAACTCTCTCGAAGCTCTCTTCAACTGTCGACCATCAATTTCGATATATTTTTACTCTTTCTAGACTTTTCAATTTTATATGGCTCCTAAAATTCCTACTTTTTCCAAAAAGAAAAGAAAAGTTGATGAAGGTTCGTCCGCTACTCCTCACGAGACGGCCTCCTTCTCACTGTTCAGTCCCTCCAAACCGGTTGGTGACTTCTTTGATGATTTTATTTTTGTGTCACAAGATGCTTCCAATGAATGGTTAGTGACTTTAATCAAAGAAAGATTTGTCTGGGTTCTCCTATCAACTTCACATTATTTTTTGATCACGTAAACATTTTTGAATACTTTGAGTTGCTAGATTTAGTTCAATTTAGTTTTCCAATATATTTAAATACAATCTACATGTTCTATTAGAATGTATCGGTCACTAACGGTATAGTGAAATCTAAAGTTGGTAAAATTGATATTTACTTTGATGTTGATAATTTGGTAGTTATACTTAACATTTCCAATGTTGGGGAAGCATTAGTTAATATCATCTCGGTGCAATTTCCCGATGGGACAACTTTTGATTCGTTTTGTGACTCGTTATGTGCACCAAATCCTCGACCTCAAGGCACTATTCGCCCAAAACACTTGAACAACTAATTCTATGGCCTTTATAGAATGGTATTCTCTATCATTATTACAAAGAATACCGCCACTAATGAGATTTCATATTTAGAGCTTTCTGCAATCTATCATCTCCATTTCCACGTCCCTTTCAGTCTGCCTAAGACTATCATCGCCGCTATGGAAAGGTGTTGCAAGAAACCGCAATGACTTTTCTATGCGATGTATCTGCCTTACATATTCCAGTTCTTTGTGGTTATGTTTGAGGATTGTCCACAGGATGGTGCTCCTGCTTATCTTCATGAGCATCATCGTACTGCTCATGCTCCTGCAATTTAGGCTCCTCCTCTACCTCCAGTTGACCCATCAACTGCTGACACCCATCATACTCATCCTCTCGGTGTTGTTACTCTTGAGTCCCTTCAGGCTCTGATGTTGGATCAATTTCGAGCTATAGACTTGCATTCTACCCTTCAATTTTAGGCCATGTCCAACTTTGTGTGGGATGTTTCGTACAGCCTTGCTCATAACCCTAGTGGTCGTATTCCTATGGTCTGTGATCCCACTATACTTGGGTATCGTATTGATGATCTAGAGGCTTAGCTATACTTTGACCCTGCTACTGCCCGTTATGATCCTAACCGTTCTGTTGAGACCGGTCCTTCCAAGGTGGCAGGTGCTGATGATGATGAGGAAGAGGAGGTGGAGGATGATTGAGGATATGTTTCCACGTGATAGAACATCCCTAGTTATGTTTTTAGTTTTTACTATGTATTAGTGGTAAATGCTTCTTTCAAGCATTATCAGTTTCAGATTATTTGACTAGTTGTATAAACACTATCTACTTCAGTCTATATTAGTAGTTCCTATTTTAGCACTTTGTATTATATTTAATGTTACTATTCTGCTTTACTCTTGGTTGTGCATGAGTACTGTTATTGTTATGTTATTTTGCTTTTGTGACAAAACAGAGGAGTAATATGATGATCGATACTTAAATTGATTATGACTAACAGTTTTTTGTTGTTAAAACTCTCAATTATTATTGGATTATTTTGTCTTTCTAGACTTTTTTAGATATTCAATGATATGTTTTGTTACGGAGGAGTAAAAAGACTTGACCATACATTACAAGGGAGTAATACATTATATATTATACCAATATTTAAGGCCAAAGCTACTACCGTACCTTCTGTACCATATCAAGTCTTCTTCTGAACCGAGCTGAATAACTTCTTAAATAAAAATTATAATTTTATCAAATTATCAAAATGGAAGAGATTGTTGGCTCATTCAGACATGGACAAACCGATTCGATAATTGACTTAAAACTTCGAGCTCGATATGAAAAGAAACAGAAGATCGCAGATTTCGTCTCTACTAATTTTTCTTTATTTTGTATTTTTCTTTTATTTAGTCCAGAAAAATTATGTGTCCGGATCACTAGCATTTAGAAGTATTATCCTGAACCAAAAGCAAATCAATCCATTCTTTGATCCCGAACCAAACCAATATCCAAAAGCCAAATCAAATGACCCTGAAAACCTAGCAACCGAACTCGGCCAGAGTTCTGCCCGAACTCGAATCGAACTCAGTCCCCTAGGATCACTCCTGGTCAGCTGTATTTTCTATACTTTTGGATCTACAATGTTCAAATTTATGAACGTTAGCCTACTGAGTTATGCCTGAACTCTGTCCTAGAAAATCATATAAAAAGAAAAGAATTTCTCATTTCTACTCACTCATTCAATCGTCATCTTATTTATCTAATACAAAGCTTTCTATCTACTTACACAGCTTAAATCTTCAAATCTTTAAGACAACTCCCATTCTTCTAGTGTCGGTGTTTTTTGATTAGGAGTATTTGAATTATACAAGCTTGGCGTATAAAAGCTTTTCTCAGAAAGGTGTTTTGAAGTTTGATCGTGGGGTTCGGATAAAAACATGATGGTATCGAAGTTGGCGTATTCTTCGGAGTAAAGCACGCAGTGTAATCTCTATTCAAAATAGTCGATTATAGCGAGTAAGAGTTCTCACAAACTGAACTAGTCCTTTCAAAGGAAAACCAGTATAAACCTTGGTGTTTACGTATTGCTTTCTTGCCTCCACTTACTTATTGCTTTACTTTATTGCATTTAAGTTTATTTATCTATTTGCTTCACCTGCTTAGTTTTAAAATTGGTAAATATTTGTCCCTGTACTCCATTTACCCCTTTAGAGGTGCCATCGATCCTACAGAGTTATCATTAATTTTTTTGAAACAACGGCTTGAAAGTATTTAATGCTGACGGCTAAGCATGACGTCAACCTGTCAGCAACCCGCTATGCATTCTCAAAGACACGTGTCATTTCATTCTTCTGTTCAAAGTGTTCCAAACTTGTTCAAGTTTGAAAACTTTGAAGGAGGTCTTGTAGAAGCATAAAAATAGCACAACAGGTATGGAAGCACAGAAGACAGCAGTTGCTTCACATACTTCACAGAAGTGCTGGATACATACAAATTTATGCGCACTTCAAGAACTCATGCTATACAAAGACAGTGCATAAAGGAAAGTTCTTTATTAAAATCATATTTACAAAAGATCTATTACAGACTTTTATGGTTACATATAAAGACTAAACATTAAAGCACGACCTACAAATTATGCAGTCTTCAGAAGCGCACAAACCCCAAACGCGCAACGGTGTCATAGCGAATCATTTCCTAGTAAGAGCGAACCACTTCCTAGTCAGAAGCGGAGGAACTCCAATATGGCTAATGAAGCAGCTATTGGCCCGAACACGAACGCAGATCCTGCTCGCATCACTACTTGCAGCTCTTCCAGCCTAACAGGGTGCGCAGCTCCCCCCACTCCAATATGGCTAATGAAGCCATTATTGAGCAGGGTAGAGCACAGCCTGTGGTACTTTGGGTTGACAATCAATCCAAACCAGGTAACTTGGACCTCGAAGACCACTAAGATATTGTTTAGGTTCGAACTCCTAATGCCAAACATTCAAGTGCATCTCGAAACTTCGTAGTTATTCTTCTACAAGGCCACATCTTCTTTGAACGAAGAGATCTACAACCAACATCCGACTTATGCAAGGCCCATAGCCGTCCAAAGCTAAGTCGGGGTTGAGCATGATAGGGGAATGAGTGGAAGTTGTGAGCATGGTCTCTCCCAAAATCTCATCTTTATATAAGGTGTGTGGTCCAACCCGTTTGACATATGGCAGTCGGTTAAAGGACTCCGGAGTAATAGGATGAACCTAGGACTCAACAAAATAAATCTCATTTAACAGATTCATTTGACTAAGCTTTTTAGTCACCGCTTCTCGAGCCCCCGAAAGTGGCAGTAATTAAAAGGATGTTGACTCAGCCATTCAAAAGTAGTCATTAATTTCCTTATAGGCAAAGTGAATTCGACAGTTCGTAAAAAGCGCAGCTCCTTTAGTCTATCCCAGAAGTGCAGCTCCTTCATGATGGAACTGGGGATTCCCAGGACCCTTCTTTTGGTGTGCGTATTGATCGATAGAAAGTTAAACAGATCTAATACGTGTTCTAACCCTTCATAGGCGAAAACTAGGGTTCACGAATTATACCTGTGGCGGAAAGAATACAAGTAATTCCTGGCAATCTCGAGCGGACGACCCCAAGATCTTCTGCACGTATTCCTTTCTCGAGTTGGACATCGTGTGGGCAACGATCTCCCAACTTTTTCTTCTCCTTGGCAGCACTCTCTTTCTCTCCTTACGTGAATCACGAATTTAGAGAAAATTTTAGATTTCTGATCAGTAATCTGGCGGCCAGAGAATAGAGGATATATATAGGCTACGACAGGGACCATGAAGAGAAATTAGGGTTAGGCCTCCTAACGGATCTGGATATCCCGTGTTCAGCCCGAACACACAATCCAGGCCCACTAACAATAGCTCGGTCCACTAATGAGCTATTGTTGCACTACCTCCCTAATCCCAAATTATGTTTGTGGGCTCCTTTTATTATATGCTCGTTTGGCTCCCCATGTTAAGATATCGTATGTCCGTCGATCAAATTAAGTTACTGACAACTATATTGATTCGACATCTTTTATCCTTAAGTAGTACCGCTCAACTTTATTTGTCATGTCGGATATAATCCACATACAGGGTTTACATGACAATCCTTATGAGCTCCTTAAGAGGACATCATCAACCCGATGTATCGGGACATGAATTCTATTTATAATCAACAGCCCATCATACATACAATGTTATTACCCAATTCATAGAGGTTGTTGATCCATAATAAATCTCACTCTTTTATGAGTCAAAGTAATGCACATTGCATATACATGTCCGTTATTATATCCGGATTAAGAGTACAAGCATCCATAATAACAGAGGTGTTTGTTCTCTTATGTAGTCAGTACAAAGAGAACAACCTCAAGTGGTCCTGTTCAATACACACAAAGTATACTAGTGTAAACCTATAGTCAAGATAGACTAATACCAGATTACACTACAACCTTTCCAATAGATTGTCCAAGTCCATCTAGGTTGTGAACTATTTATATACTCCATAGGAAACTGATAATATGATCTTCTGTGTGACACCACACACCATATTATCTACAATATAAAATATCAGACATTTGCATTAACACTTGCAACAAATACAATATTCAAATATTTGCCCATATGATTCTCATTCAAAATTTAAGGAAATAAGGTTACTACAAAAGTGATGCTTTTAGTATATAACCCTAACAATCTCCCACTTATACTCAAAGCATTGCTTTTCAGTATACTGTTACAAATACTGTTACAAATCTCCCACTTATACTTAAAGCCATGCTGCTACACATCTGACTCCCATTCCCTCAACATGACTGTCAAAAGCCTTAGCTGGTAAGCTCTTTGTAAAGGGATCAGCTATGTTGTCGGCTGATACTATCTTGATCACAGCAACTTTTCCTTTCTTTATGAAATCTCGTATCAGGTGGTACTTACGCTCAATGTGTTTGCCTGTCTTATGGGCTCGTGGTTCCTTCGAGTTTGCCACTGCACTACCATTATCACAATAA
This sequence comes from Iris pallida, assembly GCA_029216955.1. Taxonomy (NCBI): domain Eukaryota; kingdom Viridiplantae; phylum Streptophyta; class Magnoliopsida; order Asparagales; family Iridaceae; genus Iris; species Iris pallida. Next base: position 10,349,539 of record JANAVB010040019.1, read on the forward strand.
AGTGTAATAGACTTAGGCAAACTATGTACCACATCCAAGTCCAACAGAAAGTTTCTGAGCCAAACCGCTTCTTTGGCTGCCTCAGAGGCTGCCACATACTCGGCTTCCATGGTGGAATCAGCAATACATTTTTGCTTGATACTCCTCCACACAATGGCTCCACCTCCCAAAGTAAACACATAACCTGAGGTAGATTTCCTGGAATCCCTATCTGACTGAAAATCTGAGTCTGTATACCCCAAGGGAACTAAACTATCTGCCTGATAAACTAGCATATACTCTTTAGTCCTTTTCAGGTACTTCAAAATATGATTTACGGCAGTCCAGTGCTCTTGTCCTGGGTTAGACTGATATCTGCTGACCATGCCTACGACAAAGCAGATGTCTGGTCTCGTACATAGCATTGCATACATTAAGCTTCCTACTGCTGAAGCATAAGGAACTGCCTTCATGTTCTCTATCTCTTTAGGTGTCCTCGGACACTGCTCCTTTGATAGAGCAATTCCATGTCTAAAAGGTAAGAAACCTTTCTTAGAATTTTGCATACTAAAACGAGTTAGTACAGTATCGATATAGGAAGCTTGGGATAAGCCCAACATCCTTTTCTTGCGATCTCGTAGAAATTTGATCCCAAGGATGTGACCTACTTCTCCCAAGTCCTTCATATCAAACTGTTTGGATAACCATACCCTTACATCAGATAATACCTTCACATTATTTCCAATGAGCAAGATGTCATCCACATAAAGTACTAGGAACACCACCACATTTTTGTCACACTTTCTGTATACACATGATTCATCTTGACATTGATCAAATCTATAGGATTTTATCACCTGATCAAAACAGATGTTCCAAGATCTGGAAGCTTGCTTAAGTCCATAAATGGACTTTTTGAGCTTACAAACAAGATGCTCCTGGCCCTTTTCAATGAACCCGTCTGGTTGCTTCATATAGATGTCTTCCTCAAGACTTCCATTAAGGAAAGCTGTCTTGACATCCATTTGCCAAATCTCATAATCGAGATGAGCTGCAATAGATAAAAGAATCCGAATAGACTTACGCATGGCTACAGGAGAAAATGTTTCCTCATAATCGATACCCTCTCTTTGAGTAAAACCTTTTGCTACAAGCCGAGCTTTAAAGGTTTCAACCTTACCGTCTGATCCTTTTTTTCTCTTATAGACCCACTTGCATCCAATGGCTTTTACACCAACGGGTGGTTCTACAAGCTTCCAGACCTGATTAGAATCCATAGATTCTATTTCAGATATCATTACTTTTTGCCAAGACTCTGCATCTTTATCTTAGAGTTCTTCATTGTAGGTACAGGGATCATAATCTTGTTCCTCAGGGACGAAGTCTGATGACTCTCCCAAGAACATATATCTATCAGGTTGTATCACAACCCTCCCACTACGACGAGGCACTATCGGTTGTGGTGTAACATTTGTGACACGTTGTGCAGTTATTTGTGGTTCATCCTCTTGTACTGTTGGTACTGAAGTACTTGGTGTCTCACGTCTTAGTTCTTCTAGAACAACTCTACTTGTGGGTTTATGGTTCATCACATAGTCTTCCTCTAAGAATCGTGCATTGGTGCTAACAATGACCTTCTGATCCTTAGGACTATAAAATAAACCTCCTTTCGTTCCTCTTGGATAGCCTACAAACAAGCGTACTTCTGTACGAGATTCTAACTTATCTGCTTTCCCATTCAGCACATGTGCTGGACTACCCCAAATGCGAACATGTTTCAGACTAGGCTTACGCCCAATCCACAGCTCTGTGGGAGTAAGAGGTACTGACTTAGAAGGAACCAAGTTCAAAATATAAGCTGCAGTCTCTAAGGCATATCCCCAAAACGAATCTGGCAAATCCGAATAACTCATCATTGATCTAACCATCTCCATAAGAGTTCTATTCCTTCTTTCGGCTACACCATTCTGTTGGGGCGTTCCAGGTGCAGTCAATTGGGATACAATCCCAGCCTCTGATAAATAATCCCTAAACTCTCCAAAGAGGTACTCGCCACCACGATCTGATCGTAATGACTTGATACATTTTCCATGACGTTTCTCCGTTTCAGCCTTGTACTCTTTGAATTTCTCAAAGCACTCAAACTTACGGCGCATCAAATAAATGTATCCATACCTTGAATAATCGTCAATAAATGTGACAAAATATTCAAAGCCACCTCTAGCTTGGATAGTCATGGGTCCACACAAATCAGAATGAACCAATTCCAACACATCTTTGGCCCTATACCCCTTTGCCGTAAAAGGCCTTTTGGTCATTTTACCTTCCAAGCAGGATTCACAGACTGGTAGTGCCTCCACTTCCAATGAACTCAAAGGTCCATCTTCAACCAGTCTTTGAATCCTTCTTAGGTTAATATGCCACAATCGTAAGTGCCAAAGATATGTTTGGTTCATGCAAGAAGGTTCTTTTCTCTTATTTAAGTTAGATGACATATTATTCATTTCCATAAGTTGCATTGTGGGCGAAATAGGATTAATGACATACAAATTATCAACCAATGCACCAGAACAGATAAAATGTTTATTCTTTCTAATAACAATATTGTCATTAAAATAAACTGAATATCCATCCTTAACTAACATAGAAACATAAACTAAATTCCTTCTAAGTGAAGGTGCATAAAGACAAGCTCTCAATGTCAAAGACTTATTTCTACCAAAAGATAAAGTAACATCTCTTAATGCAACGACCGATACTTTTGTAGTATCACCCATGAACAAGCATATCTCTCCATCACTGAGCCGTCTGGTTTCCTGGAACCCCTGCAATGTATTGCAGACATGATTAGTAGCTCCTGTATCTACACACCAGGTGCCGGTAGATAACACCGCTAAACATGTTTCAACTACTAGTAAATGAGATATACCTTCTTTGTTCCCTTGTTTGAGAAGTGGACAATCAGTCTTCCAATGTCCTGACCCTTTGCACTTGAAACATTTGCCTTTCGGCTTTTTTACCGCGCCTTGAGGTCCCATGCCCTTCTTTGCTAAGTTTGCCTGTTTCTGAATGTTATTCTTCTTCTTACCGCCTTTTGGCTTAGAAGTAGAAGCCTTTTCAGAAACAAAAACATGACCACTGTGCCTAAAGAGAGATTCAGCATCCTGTAGCTCTTTTGCAAGTTCTGCCAAACTATACAACCTTTTGTTCATGTTGTAATTAAGGCAGAAATTGTCAAAACTTTTAGGCAGAGTCCCGAGAATGATATCGACCTGGGTTTCCCCATCGATTTCAGCACCAAGGATCTCCATCTCATTCAGATGACCCATCATCTTGAGAACATGATCCCTTACTGGTGTCCCCTCAGCCATTTTTGTATTCATCAAACATTTTATAGCAAACTGCCTAGCTGCTCTACTCTGATGTTCGAAGAGTTCCTTGAGGTTATACATCATGTCATAAGCTGTGGTCATGGCCTGATGCTGATGTTGCAGTACATTTGACATAGATGCCAGAATGTAACACCGCGCCATCTCATCTGCCTTTTTCCACTTCTTATAAGCCTCTTTGACCTCTTCATCAGAGTTAGCATCAGGCTTAGGTGGGCATTCCTCAACAAGTACATATTTGTACTACTCAGCAGTCAGAACAATGTCCAAATTACGTTTCCAGTCAATATAATTAGGTCCAGTAAGTTTGTTTTCTTTAAGAATCACCATAAGTGGACTGAAAGAACCCATTTTTTGAAATCCTGAGAATCACATAAATAAAATTATGTAGGACAAAAAAAACTTTTTGAATTAACTAAATATTGATTCCCTCAAAACAATAATAAGAAATTCACCAACACCTTGAACACCATGAATTTAGCATGCCACGATAGTGTGGACGTATACAAATTCAACTTTGTTCAAGTAGATTTTTCTTATTAATTTTACTATCATGTCAATATAACTTTATGATAAATAAAATTAATATGCTGGTCTTGCTCTGGTCATACAAATAATAGCAGTGACTCCGATGGGGAGGATACCATTATTTGTATCTAAGTGTATATCATTACTTAATACTAAGTCCATTACCTTGTAATGAGTTCCTTCAGATGGAGAAGTGAACACATACTAGGTAACTTTCTACAATTATCCCTAAGGAAGTTTGTACTGGTGATCCATAATTATACTCATCCGATATGGAGAAAAGCACTAAAGCCAACACGCAAGTATAATTACATCACCTACAAACCAGTAATGGAGACCATAGGATTTATACTAAATAAAAATCCTCTCCCACTTAGTTATTTAACAATGAGGGTTTTTCTACTAGTTGATATTATGTCCATGTTGTCCATTATTAATGTAGGCTTGGTTTATCAAAAAAAAACCACACAATAATAAACATGCATAATTAGAAAAAGCAAAATAACAAAATAAGAGAAAATATCCAACTATTATGGTCATCTTTGCTGCTCCGTCCTCAACTATCCGAATCCAAAATCTGGCGCTGTGCAGAACTATTATGGTCATCTTTGCTGCTCCGTCAGAAACAGCCACCACCGCCATCACGATTGATCAAAAATAATTAAAATTATATCAATCCTATGCCTCCCGAAGGAGTTCACACATAATCTAGATTAAAAAATTAAATTAATAAGCACGATCAACCCTCGTGATTTTAATTACATCCACAGCAACAACAACATCCACGACATGTCCGTGGTTTAAACAACACAATCAAAAAACATGTATTGGACCATAATAGTTGGATCTAAGATGCCTGCAAAACCGAGTTAGAACAGATCTACATCTACCGACTATTACATAGCACAAGTTTTATTGGACAACATGGACGTATCAATCAATACGTAGATCCAAAGTGGCTCTGATACCAATTGATGGAACTGGGGATTCCCAGGACCCTTCCTTTGGTGTGCGTATTGATCGATAGAATGTTAAACAGATCTAATACGTGTTCTAACCCTTCATAGGCGGAAACTAGGGTTCACGAATTATACCTGTGGCAGAAAGAAGACAAGTAATTCCTGGCAATCTCGAGCGGACGACCCCAAGATCTTCTGCACGTATTCCTTCCTCGAGTTGGACGTCGTATGGGCGACGATCTCCCAACTTTTTCTTCTCCTTGGCAGCACTCTCTTTCTCTCCTTACGTGAATCACGAATTTAGAGAAAATTTCAGATTTCTGATCAGTAATATGGCGGCCAGAGAATAGAGGATATATATAGGCTACGGCAGGGACCATGAGGAGAAATTAGGGTTAGGCCTCCTAACGGATCTGGATATCCCGTGTTCAGCCCGAACACACAATCCAGGCCCATTAACAATAGCTCGGTCCACTAATGAGCTATTGTTGCACTACCTCCCTAATCCCAAATTATGTTTGTGGGCTCATTTTATTATATGCTCGTTTGGCTCCCCATGTTAAGATATCGTATGTCCGTCGATCAAATTAAGTTACTGACAACTATATTGATTCGACATCTTTTATCCTTAAGTAGTACCGCTCAACTTTATTTGTCATGTCGGATATAATCCACCTGCAGGATTTACATGACAATCCTTATGAGCTCCTTAAGAGGACATCATCAACCCGATGTATCGGAACATGGATTCCATTTATAATCAACAGCCCATCATACATACAATATTATTATCCAATTCATAGACGTTGTTGATCCATAATGAATCTCACTCTTTTATGAGTCAAAGTAATGCACATTGCATATACATGTCCGTTATTATATCCGGATTAAGAGTACAAGCATCCATAATAACAGAGGTATTTGTTCTCTTATGTAGTCAGTACAAAGAGAACAACCTCAAGTGGTCATGTTCAATACACACAAAGTGTACTAGTGTAAACCTATAGTCAAGATAGACTAATACCAGATTACACTACAACCTTTCCAATAGATTGTCCAAGTCCATCTAGGTTGTGAACTATTTATATACTCCATAGGAAACTGATAATATGATCTTCTGTGTGACACCACACACCATATTATCTACAATATAGAATATCAGACATTTGCATTAACACTTGCAACAAATACAATATGCAAACATTTGCCCATATGATTCTCATTCAAAATTTAAGGAAATAAGGTTACTACAAAAGTGATGCTTTTAGTATATAACCCTAACACTTCAGTCCAACCGTGAAGCACAGCTCCTTCAGACCAACCCAAAAGCATAGCTCCTTCGGTCCATCCCAGAAGCGTAGCTTCTTCGGCTCCTTCATTGATCCCCGAAAACATAGTAGCCTTGTTGCCTCAAGAGCACAGTCTCCTCGTCGCCCGAAAGCAGAGTAACCTCATTGCTTCGTCGTCCGAAAGTGCAGTGACCTCGTTGCCTCAAAAGCACAGTCTCCTCGTCGTCCGAAAGTAAAGAAACCCCGTCACCTCAAGAGCACAATCTTCTCGTCGCCCGAAAACACAGAGATCTCGTTGCCTCAATAGCACAATCTCCTCGTCGCCCGAAAGCACAGAGACCTCGTTGCCTCAATAGTACAGTCTCTTCGTTGCCCGAAAGCATAGTAATCTCGTTGCCTTAAGAGCACAGTTTTCTCGTCATCCAAAAGTACAATGACGTCATTGCCTCAAGAGCACAGTCTCCTCATCATCCAAAAGCATAGTGACCTCGTTGCCTCAAGAGCACAGTCTCCTCGTAGCCCAAAAGCACAGTGACCTCGTTGCCTCAAGAGCACAGTCTCCTCATCATCCAAAAGCACAGCAACCTCATTGCCTCAAGAGCACAGCCTTCTCGTTGCCCGAAATCGCAGTAACTTCGTTGTCTCAAGAGCAGTCTCCTCCTCGCCCAAAAGTGCAGTGACTTCGTCGCCTCCACAGTACCCTTCTCGTCGCCCAAAATCACAGTGGCTCGAATACTCCCAAAAGCGCAGCTCGCATAGCACACAGTTCCCTTACAACGCAGTATCGTGCCACATGGACAGTATGGCAGTTATATATTTTCATATACAATTGAATTCAGTTTGGTGTATCTTTTTAAAACAATCAAATCTGGTTTGTTTAAGCCGCTGCCCCTGAGATAGAATCAGATTTAGTTTAAATAGTTGTATCCTTTTTTATACAATCAATTCTGGTTCTATTTAATCCTATCGCTCCCAAGATGAGATCTGATTTTAGTTTGTTTAAACAGTCGTTCTCTCGATAAGAGCAAAACCCGTTCGATTTTATCCGTACCAGATAGTCGAGTAATGAGTACATGCCACGTGTCAGTTGCTTGGCCATGTTGATAAAGGATGATAACTGTCCAAGATCTCGATCACGAAAAATTCTAATAAATCGCCATGTGTCAGCTCGGCAGCAGCCTTCATAGGGCAGGTACAACGGATGTTCCCCGAAACCTCCAACGTGTAGCGCTCCTGCACGCCAAAACCCTTATGCACATCGTATATGTGCTTGCCTATAAATAGAAGGAGTTTTTCTTCGTTCAAGAGATCGTCGGCGACTTCTTGATTGGCAACCCCGAGTTCCACTAATAAGCATTAGAAAGTTAGAGCAAGTTCAACTCATCGTCAGATCGTTAACGGATTAAGGAGTCGCAGTAGTGCTCGATCTCCACCGTCACATTTTTCCAAAAATTTTGTACCTAGATCTTCTGTTTAGGAATATCTTGTACTCTTTACACGTTTAATATACAAAAAGTTTGTAAAATTTTTGTCATGGCAAACATGAACAAGACAACTAGCACTGAACATGTACAAGTAAACAGATAGTATGTTTGAAATACTTTTTGACATGTTAACGGCTTGGGCTAATAAAACACATCATGGATGGGTATCCACAATAAAAAGGTATGACTAATCCATATATGGGGTGTATGACTTAGCTATCCACAATAACAATCATTGGACTTCATTCACATAACTACTGAGCATTTCTCTTTTTGACTCACTAAACAATCAATAAACAAGCAATGATACAAAAAGTTTATCGTGTCACAATCGTGTCTAAACTGGATACTCAATGAAACACAATAAAGAATAGCATTATAATGTTATAAGAACATAAACCAATAGTGTACTTGCCTGAATTCCTGAACAAACTGGTTTTATAAGTTGATGACAAGATGAACTCTGCCTAGAAGCTATCAAACCATAATATACCATCGTACCACGAACCCGTGTGCGAATAACCATAAGTTAGATCTAAATCTCATTATAAAAGTCTTAAAAAGTGGCCAATGGGTTAACCTAATTAATTATATCTAAAATAAATCATATAAAATCCTAATATCTAATTATATTCTGAAATAAAATTTAAATACTAATTTTGGCTTTAGAAAGTTAGGGTTCCCAATTCGGGACCCGTGGCACGTAAATTGAGATGTGCCATCGACTAATAAGTCAAACGTTATGAACTCGATGATTTGAGAGGGCATCTTGGTAGATTTCAGCTCTACGAGTACACCAAAATCGATCTTGCTATAAAATTATGAATAGGTCAAAAGTTATCGCCGTTATGGTTAACCGTGACCAAATCGATGAATTACCGGTCAAATTTGAGTTTGTTGAAATAAATAAAATACAAAAGGATTTTTTTTAATTTCTGGGAAAATTATACGATATATATTTTTGTGTCAAATTTCATAACTTCAAACGGACCGTATATCGGAGTTCGAGATCTCCTAGAATCTCAAAAATTGTGCGATGTGTCGAGTTTTGGGCAACCGGCACAAATGAATCCTCAAAAATTCACAAGAAAAATATCAAAAATTAAATTATTTATATTCTGAAAGATGACATCGAGACAATTCTAACAAAAAAAATGACTCACAAAAAAGACGTCAAAGTTTATCATAGTTGCTCCGCGAAGTTGAAGGATCTCTAAGATCAAACCACAAAGGAGGCTGGAATTAAATAATAGGGTTTCTGAATATACAACATATATATAGTGAGAGAGAGGCGGTTCATATTGGGCGCCGACAGGTGGGCCCGCCCGGATGGGTGACTGGAAAGTTACTTATTTAATTGCAAAAAATTATTTAAAAATTATTTTAACTCCAAATAAATTCAAATAAATCCCAAAAAAATTTGCAAAAAATTCTAGAAAATATTTCTAGGTGTCTAGAGCCTAAATAAAAAGTTTGGTCTCAAAATATCATCGTGTAACCTTGTAGTCTATGGTGAAATAAATCTGGGCTTTAATTATCTAAAAATCCCCAAAAATTCTTGAAAATTTAGAAAAATCCTGAAATATTCTAGAAAATATTTTTAGTCATCTAGAGCCCAAATAAAAATACTGGTCTAAAAATAATCCCGATTGACTTTACAATAAATCATGAAAGTCCATAAAAAAAATTATTAAATATTAAATACCTAAAAATATCCAAAAATTCTAAAAAGATGTCAAATAGATAAGTAATATATCTAGGGAACTTAGAGACCATAGTGACCATAAGTTGCCTAATTTTACCATACTTCACATATCGAGGTGCGACCTCCTTGTGATCCAAAATCAAATCCTTAGTTAAATTTTTTAACTTAACTAATTAAAATAAATAAAAATTTAAAAATTCGGGAACATGGGTTACAATGCCACAAAACAAATCTACTCGAGCCAGTTGTTGGGAACCCTTTGCAAGCATCAAATCTGTTCCCAAATAAACTATGACAACCATCATCTGCCAGCCTCCCTAGTGAATGCAAGTTATAGCGCAAACTCGGTACCTGTCGCATACCCTTGAGGATGAGCTTCTCACCAAACTCTATTGTCAAGTGCACATCATTGATGCCTACAATTGCAGTGGTCCCTTGTCGCCCATCTTCACATGTTCAAACTTTTCAACACAGTATGATGTAAAGATCCTCCTATGCGGAGTGGCATGATACGATGCCCAGTGTCTGTAACCTAGTCGTCATGACACATGCAACAAGGTTTCGCTGCGTCGGTCGCTACTATGATATCTCCCAACGCCGTGAGATCTTCCTGATCGTCCTTAGCTTTTCCTTTCTCAGATTTTTAGCTTCATGTAGTTCCCTTTGATATGACCCCTCGCTAGAGTGATAACAGCCCTCCTCATGGTCTATAGTCACAAGATCTTATGAACTCCCAAGTGTCCTCGCTTGTGACTTGGATCATCCCTTCCCACAGGAAGCCACGAGAGCACTCCTGCGATGATTCAACTTGCTTGCTCCGGATCTCCTCATTCAATAACTTTATTCAGTACGGAGTTGCTCACCGACACCATCACGTCTCCCAACTTTTTGGCAGAGAACTCAAAAGTAGTAGGGCCTGAAGCTTATCATCAATCACCATCTTTATTGTAGACAGTTGATTGATGATTTCTTGAACCTTGTTCAGATGTTATGACACTAGACATCCTCCGTGTACTTCAAGTTGGCAAATAAGAAATGTCTTGTTACTAGCCGTCTTTCTTTGGTACAACGAATGCAGCTTCTTCCATAATGCTTTTGCCAAACTCTCCACGTACAAAAGGTAAAAATATCGAATCGTCCAACCATTGGTAGATGAATCCAACGGCCTGCAGATTCAGTCGTTTCCAGCCTTCAACAGCGTTGTCTAATGGCTTTATGATATCGCCCTCCAAAGGACCATCCAAGTCCTTGCACCAGAGTAGATCCTCCATCCTTGGCTTCTAAATTGTCCAGTTCCCCCTGTGTAGAGGATCACACGAGTGTTCATCTACTCCGTAGACATAGTTGCCAGAATTCTAAAAGTTTTGATACCAGATATTGGGATTCGAAATGCCCTTCCGCATTTCGATACCGTGTCTGAGACGTTGCTGCAGCAAAAATCTAGGCCAACCTACCTAAAATAATCAACTCCTGTCTAACGGACACCAAGCACAGATAAAAACAAGTATATGGCGGTGACTATGTCACCTGGACAAATCCCAATCTCTATAACTCGGACGAAATTACATGATTGACAACACAATGATGAACCCTTTTCCCTAATAGATTTAACCCCCTCACCACCACTACCAAAATAAGTCATATTGGCAAAGACATTAGCGACTCCAGCTAAATACGTTGTTATTTTTGTGTATTTAGTGACGTATCGATGTGACATTGCTGAATATCGTATTCAACGATGTTTTGCGACTGATAGCGACTAGCATTATGGTTTGGAAAGAATAAGTCGCAGTTTAGTCGCAGAACGTCACTGATTGATTTTATTCAGCAAAGTTTTGTGACTATTACTCCCGTACGTCGCAAGTTTATTAGTTAACAATGACGTTTAGCGACGTGACGTCGCTAAAATCTTTCATATAGGGTGCTGGGAACCTATCGAATTTATTTTCTTTCCCCCAAAATTTTTGATCTTCCGCACGCCTCGAGCCCCAAATCCCTCTTTTTCCTCCCCCTCTCGTCTTCGGCGACCTCCTCCCCCCCTCTCGTCTCCCACGACCCCTCCCCGCAGCGACCCCCTCCACTCGGCGACCCCCCTCCATCGGCGACCCCCGTCCCTCCGTCGCACCTCCACCGGCGATGCCTGTCCCCTCGTCGATGCCAACCCGACCAGTCCCCTCCGTCGCTGCTCCATCCCCGGCGACCCCGACCTGACTCCGACCAAGGCAGGTAAACCCTAATCCTAGCTTCCTCCTCATGACGTGTTGACACAGACATAACATGCACACACGCTGACACAACACACACATGCTGACATGATACGCACACATGCTGACACGACACTGACACGACAGGCTGATACGACACACACATGCTGACATGACACATTGTTTAGCGTGTCACACTCACATGCTTGTGAGTATGTAACAGTTTGGAGAGGAGAGGACTGTCAAAAAATAGTTTTATGTGGCAACCCCATTGTGAGAACACATGAGTGGCTATGGGCTAATGTCCATCCTAGTGAGTGAGTGTTAGAGTGAGGTATCCTATGAGTGAACTTGAGTGTCTACGAGGTGAGTATCCTGTGACAGGTTAGAACATGAGGTATCCTAAGAATTATATAGCATAGTTTAAAGTATCGGTCGATACGGCCGATATTAATATAGTTTGTCGTATCCCGATCTGATACCGACCGATACTCGATACTTACCAATACCAACATTGAAGGTCTCTTTTTCGGTCAATTCGACAAAAAAATTAAACGAAAAAGACAAATCATCAAGGGTTTAAAGCATAATAAGATTGACAAAACATGTAAAAGAAGAAAATCAATCTATTATATGTAAACCAATCGCTAAGGGTAATTACAATATTATTTAATTTCAAAAGTACTACGAAATAATACTAAAAATACTTAAATTATGCCTAAATGTATAAAATATGTGTTTTTAAATATAAATAATTTATTTATTTTTGAACCAAAAAAATCTGATACTCCGATCCAAAACTGCCAAAACTACCAATATTGCCAATGCCAATACTCGTAGGAATAGTCCGATATCGATTTTGATACCGATACTGTAAACCTTGGTATATAGAGTATCCTAGTACCTAGAGTGTATATATAGAGTATCCTAATATCTATAGTGTATAGAGTATCCTAGTACCTTTAGAGTATCATCTAGTGTGTATAAAGTATCCTAAGATATTGGGGATTACCTACTCTGAGAACCTTGCTAAGAAGTATCCTAGTACCTACAGTGTATAGAGTATCCTAGAAGTGTAGGTATGATTGGTACAGTATTTTGAGCCCTTCTATAGAAATTAAATTTACTTATACCAAGCCTTTTGAGCCTATCAGAGTTATAGATTCTTTCGAAAATATAGTATAATGCTGATTGCCTCAAAATGCTTGCATAAGTAAGACTGTATGGAGTGAATATACTAGTAGTATATTGTAGTATCCTAGAGTTTATAGAGTGAGCTTCCCTACTTCCTTTCTTCTCATTCTGGTCATTGAGCCGACTATTCCACATCATAGGATATCTACCTCAACCTCACCCTAAAGAAGTGTGGAAATATTAATATTAACTAAGGTTCGCAGTATTGGTTTCGGTATCGGTATCGTTATCGGTATCATTTACGGTTGATATCATGAATCTCATAGCTTCCGCTAGCAGAGCACAATGTAGAGCCAAAAGTGAAGCAGAGCTTCATATCCAAAATATTAGAAGTAAAAAAATTTTGATTGGTGGTGGGACGAAAAAGGATTCTGACTCATCCCACCATCAATCGAATACTTTTTACTTCTAATATTTTAAATGTGAAGCCCTTCTTCACGTTTGGCTCTACATTGTGCTCTACTAGCGGAAGCTATGAGATTCAGGATATTAACCGTAAATGATATCGAAACCGATTCCGATAACGATACCGATACTATGAACCTTGGTTAACATTAATATTTTCACACTTTTCTAGGCTGAGGTTGAGGAAGATATCATATGATGTTGAATAGGATGCTGAGAGAGTCGAATGAGAAGCAAAGAAGTAGAGGGGGGTCAGAGGGGTGGTCAGAGAGGGGGCCTTCTTGTTGAACATGTGATGACACTCATTTGATACTCATGTGCCTATATACATCAATTTGGAATATACTCGAATAATGTGTATCTATCTTTGTAGAATTATTGTCAAATGGATATGAAATACTATCTATAGCATCGTTTGTGGATATACAATCATCATCCTGAAGACATGTGCGATGTGCGGGATGAATTTATACATGGGGTAGAGCAATTCCTGCAGTTCGCCAAGGCGTTCCCTCAGTATATGGATCGTACCAAAATTAAGTGTCCATGTGTGAGATATCGCAACATAAAATATTATCAAGAAGTGGATATGATATATCATTTGTACTTGAGAGGTTTGATGCCGAATTACTATTAGTAGACGTCATACGGAGGACTTATGTCTTTAGCATTAGAGTTGGAGCCTAATTTCCCGTATATGGATGTCCAAGACTACGCTGGTTATGACGAAGGATGGGTGAACATGGTTTTTGATGCTACGGGACCATAGTTCAATCCAGACAATCCTGATACGATATAGAAGGCACCGAATGCCGATGCTATGAAGTTCATGGAGTTGCTGGAGTATGCACGGACTCCTTTGTATCCTGGTTGTGAGGATCATTCACCGTTGGAGGTGGTTACAAGATTGCTAAGCATCAAATCCGATTTTAACATGTTCCAAGAATGCTACAACCAAATCATCGAGTTGATTATAGAGATCTTGCCGGAAGGTACAAAGTTACCTACACACTTCTACCGGTCTAAGAGGATGGTGAGATCTCTCTGGATGGGATATGAGAAAATTGATGCATGTCACAACGGGTGCATGTCGTACTACAAAGATGACAAGGATGAAGACATGTGCTGATTTTGTGGTGCTGATCGCTACAAGGCAACAAGTTCAAGTAGGACTCCCGGTGCAAGGAAGCCTACCGATTCGATGCACTACTTGTCATTGACGCCGCAGGTGAAGAGGTTGTTTATGGTGAAGGAGACTGCAAAAAATATGAGCTGGCACAGACGAGAACAGATCGAAGGAGTATTGGATCACCCATCTGATGGAGAAGCATGGAAGCACTTTGATCGAGAGTATCCAGATTTTGTTTCAAATTAGCGTAATGTCAGATTGGGTCTCTCCTTCGACGGTTTTACCCCATTCAGACTTTTGAACTCCCAGTATTCATGTTGGCCTATGATCGTCACTCTATACAATATATCGCCTTGGATGTGCATGAAGACTCCGTATATGTTTCTCACCATTATTATCCCGGGTCCAAACAATCCGAAGAGGAACATCGATGTGTATTTATAGCCATTAATATATGAGTTAAATCAGCTGTGGAAAGTAGGTGCCAACACCTACGATGTTTCTAGAAAGCAGAATTTTCAGATAAGGGATGCACTGATGTGGACCATCAATGACTTTCCGGCCTATAGAATGTTATTTGGATGGAGAACTCATGGTCGTCTCTCATATCCGTATTGCATGGACCGTGTAAAGGCTTTTTGTTTAAAACACGAAGGAAAATCGTGCTTCTTCGTTTGTCATCGATAGTTCTTGCCGAAGGGCCATTTGTTCCGGAGGAACAGGAATACATTTTGTGTCGACGTTGTGGAAAAGGCCAATCCACCGCCGAGGTGGACCGAAGGCACGATATGGGAGGATGTCAAGAATTTTCCAAGTGCTATTGAAGAGCCTACAAAGGGATAGAAGTGTGATAAATTTGGCCACCCTTATAATTAGACAAAAAGAAGTATATTCTGGGACCCGCCATATTGGAGCACCAATCTGATCAGATACAACCTTAATGTCACACATATCGAGAAGAATGTATTTGACAACATAATCAATACTGTGATGGACGTAAAAAGAAAGACGAAAGACAATCCCAAGGCCAGGTTGGACTTAGAAGATATATGCAGACGTCCTGCATTGAATTTGATAAAGGAAGGCAATAGAAAATATAAGCAGCATAAGGCAATTTTCTCACTAGACAGGGAGGATAAAGTGAGACTTTGTAGGTGGATTTAGGACCTAAAATTTTCTGACGGATACTTGTCGAATTTAAGAAGATATGTCGACTCGAAGGAGAATAAACTGACGGGTATGAAGAGCCACGACTATCATGTATTTATGGAGAGGTTAATTTCGATCGCATTTCAGAAATTATTACCGTCAGTCGTTTCGGATTCATTGACAAAGTTGAGCATATTCTTCAGAGATCTTTGTTCTACTAAGTTGCTTGTCGATCGTCTAGAAAAGCAGGAGAAGGACACTGCAGTAACGTTGTGCAAGCTTGAGAGTGTGTTCCCTCCTGGGTTCTTCAACTCCATGGAGCATTTGCCAATTCATCTATCCTATGAGGCACGTGTTGGTGGGTCCGTCGGTTATTGATGGATGTACCCGTTTGAGCGGCATTTGAACCACCTAAAGAGAAAGGTAAAAAACAAGGCTCGTGTCGAAGGTTCTATTTGTGAAGCTTATGTTCTCGTGGAGATTACAAATTTCTGCTCGATGTATTTCAAGCCACATGTTGCTACTAATAGAACAAGAGCTTCCAGAAATGACGATAGATATCTTGAATCTAATGATGCAATACTGAAAGTCTTTAATGCTTTCGGAAAGCCTTTCGGGAAAATAAAGAAAAGATATCTGAATGACGAGGAACTAAGGCTACTCAGTTATATATATTGCTCAACTACAACGAGGATGAAGTGGAGAAGCTCGAGGGGTAAGTAACTAATACGTTCACATTTATGCCATATATGCATGTAACAGTATCCAATATTATTATTACACTAATTGGTATATGTGTTGTTATTTTCAGTACATTTAATGATGAGGTGAGGTAGAGTAGACAGTACATAACGGATGAAGAACTAGAACAGGAAATGAGATATTATTTTCCTTTATGGTTGAGTGCATATGTAAGATGATGCAGTAATTACTTCTCGTATATGCACTTTGCACAGTAATTAACGGAACGCTGAATTTAATTTCTTATCTTGTCGTATTTAGGTCGATCGTCTGGATAAATACTAGAGAATGAGTTTATTACAACTCTAGCCAAGGGGGCCATTTATTTCGTCAAAATATGGCCAAGATATTGTGTGAATGGGTTTAGGTTCAAGTCAACAAATGCTCCGATCAGAAATAACATTCCAGATCTTGATTCGACCAAAAATAGTTGTTTGTGTATCCGATCTACAAACTACAAAGATGTAGATCCGGGCAATGATTTCTATGGCGTCTTACGGAAGATTGTAGAGTTGACATATAACTACGGCATAGAGCCGGCTAAGATCATGTTGCTCAGGTGTGATTGGTTCGATCCGATCCAAGATCAAGATTGAAAAATTGATAATCATGGTCTTGTGGATATTAACTACCGTCGTCGATATCAAGGATACGAACCATTTATCCTAGCAAGTCAGGCTCAACTAGTTTACTTCATTACTTATCCTAGACGGGAACAACTAGGTTGGACTGGTGGGCAGTTTGCAAGACTAAAGCCAGAAATACCTTCAATATTGACAAAATAGCTTATCAGGAGGACGAGCTACCTCTTGTAACAAATACAGTTGACGTGGACCCAACGAAAGTTCCATATTACACGTCTAATCGTGTAGAAGAGGTAGAAGTATCCGAAGAGGAAAACGAAGTAGATGAAAGCGAAGATGGGGAGGAAGAGAAAGATGAGGACACGGAGGACGAAGAAGATAAATTTTTAGAAGATGATTGAAAGTAAAATAAAATGTAAAATATGTTTAACCACTAATTAATCTCCATACAACAATGAATCTTTCACATTACACGTCTAATACTTCACGTCGCTTGTTAATCCCTAATTAATCTCTATGTTCCTATTAATCTATCCAGATGGCACCTATGACCCGAGCACGTCACTTGAGAGAGGCACAGATGGCTGCTGAGGAGGTAGTAGTACCTTATACTACTGAGGAGGTAGTGCTTCTCCTGCTGCTAAGGAGGTAGTGGTACCTAAAGCAGAGATGAAGGTCAAGGAAGAACTTTCTCCTACTATTAAGGAGGAAGTGATTCCTAAAGCCGAGATAGCTGTGAAGGAGGAGGTGGCACCAGATGGCAGTTACACTGGGAGTTCCAGTCATCCAGCTCTTACGGATATTGATCTTTCTGGCGTGGATCCTACTTATGCGCAGTGACTGAGGAGGGAGATCTCTCGTGCCTGCGTAGAGGGTAGTGCAGTATGATATGACTTTTGACCAGATTTGTTCCCTGTAAACTTATTTCTGGGTTAGACTTGGATGTTTTTACAACTCTTGATGTTTCTTATTTTCTAGACATGATCATTATCTAGACTTCGATGTTTTTAGATACTATTATCTAGACTTGGTTTTTATCTAGAAATTCAACGAAGGGTTGCTCCAGGTCTATTTTATGAACTGTGATATGTTAAATGCATGATTATTATCTAGAAATTCAATGGAGGATTTTTCCAGATCTATTTTTATAAATTGTGATATGTTAAATGCATTGTTATTATCTTGTAGATATCTATTTCTATCAGGTATTGCAGGATACAGCGGATCATACCACCGTAGTGGTAGAGGAGTATCCCGTGGAGGTAGAGGTTCCACCGATGGACGAAATGGTACTCCAATAGTGGATAACGGTGTCGGTCCCTCGTCTCCTAGTACTCCAGTATACCAGCCACTCAGATCTCCGTCTGCGTCGACGGTACGTGGCAATACTCCTGGGACGGACAGTTCCAGGCCTGAACCTATCCCATCTAGCAGCGTTCCTCCTGCGGACGGTACTATGGAGACGGAGGAGCGGGTGGAGGAGGTCGCACCTACGTCGTCTCCATATGATCTAAGCGATCACCCATGCGCCCCTCCGGACGAGACGGGGATGGAGATTTGGTCTGACGGGCCTACAAAGTAAGTTACTTAGTTCACATTTATATATACTATATATATTAATAAATTTAATTATCATTGTGAAGATATCGCCCCCCCATCAGTTCATAGTGCATTGGGGCTATTTCTGAGGTCCAACTACGGGGGCCCTTGGATCAACTACTCGAATGCCCCAGACGAGAGGAAGGCATTCTGGTTTGCCCACTTCAAAGTAACTAAAGTATATTGCTTTCAGTATAATATTTTATGCATATTATATAGATAACTAATTTAATTCTTGTAGAAAATATTTTTATCCTCCACACCGGGTTGAGACGATTGAGAAGCAATTTCCTGCCGTTACGCCAAGTTGATCTAGGATGCGATCGACGACCAGAAGGCTCGAGGCCGTTCCGAAAAAGGGATCGAAGGTTGGATCACGCCCTGAGCAGTGGACTTTCATGAAGGCTAGATTCGACGCTCCTAGGTACAAGGATCGGTCGGAGAAGGCGAAGGTGTCTAGGATGAAGGCAGGGAAGTGATGTGGTGGCTCGATCCCCATGACGGAACATTTCCATCGCCTAGTACGTGTTTTACTGTAATATTATTTTAATGAAAGTAGTAATAAAATATTTAATTTCAATGACAAACATTTTATTATAAGAGGTGAAGAAGGGTGCGAACCCCAACATGGTGACGGTCTTCCTGGCTACCCATCGAAAGGACGTAAAGCTCATCGATGATCGGACCACGGTTTAGATCGATCTTAACCTGATGATTATGATTATGAATTATTTTGATTCAATATCAAATCACGAAAAATTCGAATTATGGTTTGAATTGGAAATGGAATCATGGATTGAATTTGCACGGAATTCCCAGTATTTTCATCTTCGACCGCTACAAGATCAACAATGCCATGAGCTTGTGCTTCTGTTGCTGACATAAAAACATCTCTTTCCATGTCTTCGGATATAACCCATAAAGGGTTGCCCGTTCTTTGTACATACATAAACCTTTGTAAGGGTTTTGCAGAACTATGTAAGTATTACTTTACGTGTCACTAACTTTATTATAACTTAAGAAATAGGCAAATATATCCATAAACGTGGAGCAACTAGGTTGGTAGTAAATATTATGCTTATCGAGATGCGTACTTTTTTATGATGAGTATCTTAGGCTAGAGTGTGAAGTTACTAGTGCATCTGCGGGGGGAGGGGCTGATAATTCCTCGTAGCTCCCTCCGGCTCGGACGATGGACGAGCTCTGGATGACCATTGTTGGTGGTCTTTAGAGGGGTATGTACTACAGTATGGGATCCTATGGCACCTTTGTGGCGACGCAGACATCCAGAGCCTCCTCTACTAGTGTGCATTCTCCACAGCCCTCATTGGGGTCGGTTCGAGTGGGAGAACTATGTCGCCAGCTTACTGAGCTGCGTGACGAGCTGTTGTGGAGGATGGAGGAGTAGCCCCAGTCTCAGTCGCAGACGGACGATGTGGCCATCACCGTACGATTTGATATGCTCGAGCGCACCATTAGGGAGACGGGAACGGATCGTGCCGTTCAGGCGGTGCAGGAGTGGAAGGATCTTGTCGTTCATGTGTTACACGGGACGCAGACGGCCATTGGCGAGCAGGTTTCGAGGTTCGCTGCTGTTATGGATTTTACCAACTCCAGACTGTTGGCCATGGAGCGGACACTTCCAGGTCGTACTTCGGCATCCACACCGACTACAGCGACTCCACTGCTCCTCTTCCTCCTACTGAGGGTAGTCACTGGTGATGCTGACCCCAGAGTAGTATAGGTTCCTGGTGTCCCAGGTGCAGGCACTGCCTACTCCTTCTCCTCCTCCTCATCCTGACCAGGCGTAGTCCTTTATTGGACTTTTTTTTCATTTGTTGTATTAGTGACCCATTGTTGGATCTTATGTATTTGTTAGTGACCCATTGTATCTACCCAGCTATTTTTGTCGTTTTGATCGTTCGATTCTAGTTATTTGATTATTGGTAGTGCATTATTATTTGTCTCTATATTGGTTTACCGGTGTTGAATGTTCTACCGAAAGGGTCGGCGAACCCAGAGAATTCTACGGAGGGTTGCTCCGGGTCTATTATCTGCAAACTAAAACTCTAAATGCAGGTAAAATATTTTAATGTAACTGTATTTATGTGAAATGCATACTGCATTATGTTCCTTTTTTTACATTTTTTTTTGGAATTAGCGACGCTTAGCGACTGTCAGCGACACATACATACATCGCTAAAACGTTGCAAAACTGAGAATCAAAAAGTTGCAGAACGTCACAGATACGTTGACGTGGCAAATTGTACTGGTCAGCAAATCTAGTATCCGAATGTCGGTATTCAAGTATCGTAACGTCGCAAAACGTCGCAAAAATGATGACATGACAACCAAAAAATTGTCAGGTATAGAGTCAAAAAAATGTCGCTAATCTTTGACTGTAACGTCACTAAAACCGGAATGGACAGCGACAATCAGCAACGAAATGTTACGTCGCTAATTAGCAACATTTTTGTCGGTAAATGTCGCTAAAACTAGCGACGTCGAGTGTCGTCGAAGGACGTTGCTATAGCAACAAATAACAACGTTTTACAAGTTAGCGACCATGAATAACACGATATGCCCGAAACGTCGCTGTCAGAAGTTAGTGACATTTTTTTGCTGTTTAGCGACGTTGTTAGGCGTCGCTAATGAGATATTTGGTAGTGCACACTCAAGAAGAAAAGAAAAAGACTAGAATTGAAATCACTCACTAATTTGTAGCAATCTCCCTAACCGAAGTTGACGACTCCTCGATTATATCTCTTCTTCCTTCTGTCTTGTATGACAAAGTCTTAAGAGCACAAAGTGCAGACTTTTTCTTAGAT